>JACCGJ010004057.1:0-19575 GCA_013407085.1 Atriophallophorus winterbourni | reverse complement strand
ATTCGGGGGTGGATCCGCTAACGTCAAACTCAAGTTTGAGTTCGTTCGAGCAACGGATAATCGCTTGTTGTGCATTAAGGTTTGTCATGTTACGCACAAGATCTCCACCGATTGAAATGAGACGATATCCAGGACAAATGCCATTCTTAGATGCAGGGCTGTTCGGGCGGACTGATTTGACTGAAAGTGGCATTCCAGTATCGATTCCACCTTCAAGAGCAAAGCCCCAGTGCACTCCAGCGTCAGGACGAGTGAGCGTAATCGTCTTAACCATCGCAATTCAAACAAGAATTTGTGAGATATGTGAACCTTATGTTTATAGAACATACATTTTAAGGCCAAAATCCTAACAATCGTTGATTGGTGTTTGTGCAACCGGGTTGAAACCGTTTCGCTTCGCGCCGCCGACGCAAGTAGGCACGTGACTGTGTGGTTGGGTGGTGCATACACGCAGTTTACAATTGGCTTGTGACCTTGAATATCACTGGCAGTCCAATGTGGAGCTAGTGAGCTCTAACAAGCAGTAATGTATGTACTGTGGTCTCACTTTCTTTTAGCCAATAATAAGTTGAATGCTACTGTTTAATCTAGAATTTAGTGTTCTAAAATTACAATCTATTTGGTTGATTGATAAAATTACTTATAATTGTACAGATAAGTGTTAATGCTAAGTAATTTCGGATAAAATGACGAAATTCATCTTAATCATTCTTCTGGTGTTTCCCAAAAGTACAGTGCTCCTCTTGAACATTTCTGTTTATAGTTGAACTTCCTTTTCGCGTTCTGTGGTGATTGTTCGATTAACGATCAATAATAATCATTCATTTATCACCATTCATTCAACAATAATCAATAATACTGTTATTCAAGTTCTGATTGTCATTCATTCATTCTGGTTGTTATTCAATACATACTGTGATTCGAGTGAGCGCGGTTTGTTCTCACTTACATTCTTGGGCTGATTATTCAATTCAATACAATACAATTCATTACATTTGGCGTCGCGAGCAGGATTTCGTCATGGCAAATTCAAGTCTAGAACCTCTCGATATAAATTCAAATGCTCGAGAAATAGAAGACTATTGTGAAAGATTCGAAATTTGGTGTATGACACGACCGAAAGCTGAGAATGATAAAAATCGGTTCATTTTCTAAATGCAGTTGGAAAATCTGCATATACGTTAATCAAGAATTTAGCTTATCCTGATTCTCCTATTTCTCTTCCATACGAAAAGTTGAAGACGCTTTTAATGCAAAACGTGAAACCTGTACATTTCGAGCCAACCGAAAGTGCAAAATTTCATTCCATGGTGCGTCAGCCCAAACAAGGAATTCGTGATTTTATTCTACAATTGCTAATTCAGGCAGCGAAATACAACTTCGGTGAGTCGTTAGATATGCAATTGAAAGATCCTCTTATTGCTGGAATACATGACCGTGTTCTGCAGAATGAACTCTTGAAGCTGCCAAAACCCTCTTTTAAAGATGTTCGAGCTCACTGCGAACAGTATGAAGATGCGCGTGTGGCAACAACAGATTTGTCGCCAGCAGAATATTCCGTCATATTCAATACACATAAACGTGAAAAAGCCGAAGCTCTGATGCAGACAAATGATGATGATATCTTAACTATGCCGCTTGGCGAAAAAGGAAACGTTGACTTTCATACATCCTATCATAGTATGGAGAACACTCACGTTACTCTGGATATTCAAACTGCATCTGGAAAGACAGTTTGACTGATTTCTAACAGTGCTAAATCTCTTTTATTTGATGATGAAAATTTGACTTCCCTATCAACCGATTCAAGCGATACTCCTGTTAACATGTCCAGATCCGCCCGTATCATTGATTCAAACGGAAAATCTAGTTTTCATTACCAAGAAAGTGGCTTCAATGTTTGCAAACTTCAGAATTCATCAGATACCATTTCAAATAAATCACCGAACTCATCTTATCAAGGGAATTCAGCACTGCCTTCTAGCTCATCTAAACGATCGTCAGATAATGTACTTTTCAAAACCGCTAGAGGAAAAGCCTTACTGGCACCTTTGACTACTGCCATTGAAAAAGCGATACAATTGTTGGTAACTGTGGATGATGTTTCGGGTTCGCTAGATCCTCCGTGGAGATCAGAACGTTTGTTGAACAAGCCGTACTGGGATTATACAAACCCAGGATCATTCGCAAACTGAGGTGGTTGTGGTGATTGTTCGATTAACGATCAATAATAATCAATCATTCATCACCATTCATTCAACAATAATCAATAGTACTATTATTCAAGTTCTGATTGTCATTCATTCATTCTGGTTGTTATTCAATACATACTGTGATTCGAGTGAGCGCGGTTGTTCTCACTTACATTCTTGGGCTGATTATTCAATTCAATACAATACAATTCATTACACGTTCTGACAACTATAACACATTAATTTAGTTGGAAAATACATCAGAAGAGTCTACTTTGATTTTAATGACAGTGTGATGTTTCGTGACAAATCGTTAGCTTGTTTTGCGAACGTGATTTCATTTAAAATAAAAGTAAAATATTAAAAAGTAATAAAGGAATAGTGAAAGCAATCATTTGTTATAGTTTCATCTCAATTGTTATATTGAAATAACATTGTTTTGAAATGCATAAACGCAAAATGTAACTTGGCTGTAATGAACATCTTTCTAAAGTTCAATAATTTAAACGCAATGTGCTGTTAGCAGATCAGGCTTCAGAACACCACCTTGTAATCAGTATTATGTAAATCCCAGAAAACTATCTACTAGTTCCAAATGAATTAAATTGTAATATGTACAAGATTAAACGAATGGTTGCATGATTTAGGCCGTGGTACAAAATTAAATTATACGCCAGGTAGACTCGGAGACATTACAATTTTCTGTGATGCCCACAAGAGTTCTTTAAATTTTGAAACCAGTCATAAATAAAAAAAATCATCATATTTATCAAGCGTCAATATCCGAGATAACTGTGAAACGCACTATTTTTTGAATTTATACTGGATTGTGTGTGATAAAAAGCCTATAGTACGAATTCTAAAAGCGGTACGTTGTAAAATTCAAAATATTACTTATTTTTTCTATTAGTTTAACGCTGAAGTAGAAAATGGATCACTCTAGAATTTCAGATCATTGTTTTCGATTTCAATTAATATTCTACAAGTAACCATATTTTTCATCGCGTGTAATGAAATGTAGAATTTCCAAAATGTTGTCAAACATAAACCGCAAAAGTTTTAAATGGTTTGGCTCCGATAACCAAATAAAAACCGACAATTTTTTTCATAGAAAATATTTATTGTTGAATTAATCGATTTCGTTAAAACTTGAATGAGGAGATATTTACTTTCGTGTGCGGCTAACTCAAACCAGTTCAATTATCATAGAACACTATATGCAAGCTAATTAACGATAACGAGAGTGATATGCCGTTACCACGTTAATTTTTGTTCATTTTACCTACTCAGTTGGTACAATCTGAAACTATTTTCACTTAAAAAATCCCTAGATGCCTAGATGGACAAGTATATTTTTACGTTTGTCAATAATCTTCGACAATTCTTAATCATTCAAACCGATGTACATTTTTGCACAGCCTTTTACTCACCACCTACGAATTAATGATTGAAATTTTGAAAGTTGCACTACTCATGAATAGTTGTAACAAATAAGAAAAGCTCATCTAATCACAAATTTTCCATACCTGAGATATTTGTATTTTCCCCAGTCTACATACTCCAATAAATATTTAATGTTTTTAAAACGCATTTGTTGATGAAAGTTTGTTCAGGCTTCGAAGGTGTTGCAACTGTGAAACAATTGAATATATAGATTAATTTGTAGGCAATGTTGGAAACATTTGTTACCACCAAACCCATTTAATCGCATGAGCACATGAGAATGCAAAGAATGCCCTTACATAATTTTAATTGTAAATGAAACTTTGCCCGAATTAATGCTTGTATTGTGTGTTCATTTTGATGTACATTTTTCACTGGTCTAATTTTGACAAACAGCACTTTCGAAAGTTAGATTTCACAAGTGCAGGAGTGGGTCACAAACCATCCGATGTTCTACGGAAAATGAAGTTTATCAATGTAAATAATACGCTGATCAATCGAGGCCATGTAAAAATAAACATTCAGAAAATAATAAGTACATGGAAAATAAAAAAATTACGTTCCTAATCCAGTTGTTCTGTATTGGTTGTGAGCATTTATAATTATTTCTAGTTTCTAGTTTTCTCTAGTTATTTCCTAAGTGCTAAGTATTCACCACCCAGGGTTTAAATATCTGTTTTTATTTGTGTGTCGCTGTTTCGTTTGACATTTCTTACACGTTTATAAGCATGTATCTTATAGAAACATAGAAAATATTGCTATTCATTTCTACAACTGAACATCTGTTCATTAGATCGTGATTAAAAATGTCCAAACAATGATGGTGCGTTATTTTATCAGTGCCTCTGTCCATTACTTTGGCTTGTGCCAATTGAGTTTGTTTTTGAGCGGAGATCTTTATCTAATTTTGTGTTCTAATTTCAGGGATTGATCAGTTAGTTATTATACCATTTGCCAGAGTGGATGGTGGTTAAGAATTAGGAGCCACATTCTTGCTGTAGAGAGCCAATCAAGGTGTAGGTTAGAATATATTGCTCATCAATTTTCTTAAGAATGTCGAAAGTTTTGAGAACGACAGACTGATTGGCATGACGTAACACGTGAACACAGTGTAATATTTTATTCAGAATAATTCGAATTGATTTCAATTATATCTACAACGTAGGTTTTACTAACTATTGGTGCGAGATGTTTTTTTCAGTCTTTTGTCTTATATCAGAGGCATTCGTTCTCTAATGATTCGTTCTCAATTTTTAGGCGTATTCCGTTTTCGTGTAGTTCAGTTCAGTTCAGTTCAGTTGCACAGGACAGTAAGTGGCGAACGAGCCAATCGAGCGTCCAGAATTTCTTTTGGTGGAAAGCTGCAGAGAAGCAACCACCACTGCCAAAGCGTTTATTTTTATTGTGGTTTGGATATCCTCGACGATCGCGATGCCAAGGGATTATCCGTGTTGTATTTAGGAAGCACCACGTAATGAAAGATGCTGGAAAGATAAGAATACATTTTTTCCTCACCAGTACTGTGAGAGGTAGCGATCATTTCTCGTGAAAATGTCTTATACTTGTATATTTTACTTATATTGATTGATTTTATTTATATTTTTAGATTACAATTTTCAAAATTGTACTTGACCATAAAACATGCCGAAGTGTTGGATATAACTCAATGATTATCTTCAGTTTGGTTTTAATGGTAGTGAAATAACTTAAAAATTTTGTCTTCTCAAACGCGAATATGACGCGATCGAATTTGTATTAACACTTTTACAATCAGCATGGTGTGAGCAGCATATGAAAATGACGATATTGAATATCTTATAGCAAAATGGGTTCACATTTTACAAGGAATCCTTTTAACATTAGATTTTATCTCCCGACAAATTACTATTGGAATCTTCTAAACACGTGTCGTATAGTTCAGTTCAGTTCAGTTTGTGCAGGACAGTATATGGCTAACGAGCCAATCGAGCGTCTAGAATTTCTTTCAGCGGAAAGCTGTAGAGAAGCACCCACCAATGCCAAAACGTTTATTCTTTTTGTCTATTTGAAATCTTCGACGATCGCGACGCCAAGAGATTATCAGGGTTGTTAGTTTGATACACCGCGTTATAGCCGATGCTGGAAAAAGAAAAAGCAGATTCTCTTCACCAACAACGTGAGAGGTCACCTGAAGTAGCATCGTGTATAATAAATAAAAAAACACAGAGAACTCTAGCCCTTACTTTATTTACGGGATAACGCTGAAAGATGAACTACCTAAGCTTGTATAGCAATTAAGGAGAGTATTCAGGAAAAACTTACCCAAGTTGTGGTCCAAACCCTGCTTAAAACTCGAGACGGTACTGCACGATATAAGTTCTTCTGGAAGAATGTTCAAGAAGTTTACATCCCTAAGGCTGAAAAGTGTTACCTGGAGTCTAGCCGACATCGTTTGTTAGCAATTTTAGGTGAATGGCCCCGGGTGACCACCTCGGGGCTTAAGGTAAAGAAGTCGTTCATTGGCACGCCACTCAAACCCTTCAAGATCCTATAGGTTTCTATTAAGTCACCTCTTGAACGACGGCGCCTAAGGGAGAAAATATCGAGAGACATTAGGCGCGCAGCGTACGGTTTTCCTTGCTGACCCTCAATCACGCGAGTTGCGAGGCGCTGTACGCTTCCAAGTCGAATGATGTCTTTTTGTATTGAGGAAACCATGCCTGAACACATTATTTGAGATGCGGCCGAACTGATGCCTTGTACAGTGGCAGGAATACATCTGGTCTTCTGCTCGATAGCACTGATTTCAGTCGAAAAAGTACCTTGCGTGCACTCTGAGCCGCAGCGGCACATTGGTCCTCCCATTTGAAGTCAGCCCTAACCAGTACTCCCAAATCCTTAACACACTGTGCGACGGTAACATTGAGGGAATTCCCAGCCACCTGGACCGAAATCTTATCAACCAGTGCTGACAGGAGTTAGCTCTTATTTATGTTCAGTGGGAGATCCCACTGGTATGACCAGTTTATGACCCGCTCAAGGTCGTGCATCAAGGTATCTTCATCCATTGATCCAATGAACTTCACATCATCCGCGAAAATGAAGCATGGGCACTTCAAGGCAGACGACAAGTCATTAATGAAAATTAGGAATAGAAGATGACCGAGTACCGAACCTTCAGGGACCCCACTGATCACGTCGGCTTGACTAGACAACGTGGATCCAACCCAAACTCTGAATGTCCTACCTGTAAGGAATGCTTTTATCCAAGCAAGTAGATTACCCTGTATGCCCTTTGCTGCTAGCTTGATCTCTAGAAGGCGGTGACTCACGGAATCAAAAGCCTTGCTAAAATCTAAGTAGAGAACTTCGACTGGCTTTCCTTCATCAAGCATTTTATTTGCAGTATCGAGAAAACTAAGAAAGTTAGTCAGGCAGGATCTACCTTTAAGAAATCCATGTCAAGTTACACTCAACATAGAATGCCGACTTAGATGCTGACAGATTTTGTCCCGCAATAGTTTTCCTAGTACTTTTGAGACGATGCTAGTCAGGCTGACAGGTCCATAGTTCCCAAAATTTGACCTGAAAACACCCTTGTGTATTGGCACGACTATGACTTTCCTCCACTTACTGGGAACAACTCCTATTTGCAGGCATGAATTGGAGAGCTGGCAAAACGGATCGGTAAGCATTAGGGCAAGAAGTTTAAGCATAATTGAATAGATGCCATCCGGTCCCTCAGATTTGTTGACCCAAACATGGATAAGTGCGTCATACACCTCAGTCTCATTGAAGGACATCTCATCTAATACATGGACACCAGGTGTCAGGTCAAGCAGACCTGACGGTGCGATTGAAGAATTATCCCGTCGTTGAATGCTACTGAAAAACCCTGAGAAGGCAGACGATTCAGATAGGTCGGTATGAGCTACTGTTCCGTCCTCCAGTTTCAAATCTGCTATGTTCTCCCTAGTTTTTTATTTTGACTGTGCGTAGCTATGAAACCTTTTTGGGTTGGATTTAGCATCCGTAGCTAAGGATAACTCAAAATCCTGTTTGAGCACACGCTGCAATTTACCACAGGCATTTCGAGCGGTTTTGTAGCGGGCTTTAGAACCAGAAGTGAGGGATAGCTTATATTGTCGCCATAAGCGATCCCGTTTACGGGCAAACCTACGGACTCGAGGAGACCACCAGGGTGGCCTTTGATGCCTTCTCACACACTGCAGCGGAGTGTGTTTGTCTTGTAACTCAATTAGATACAAATTCTATCCCAGTTTTAACTTACATTGGAATCGCTAGATAACTGAAGCGAGGATTTTGAAGTCTGCAAGAGTAAACCCCAGTCTACCAGCCTTAAATTAAGTCTAGGACGAGAGAAAGGTTTGTGAAAACGCAATATCGCTTCAAAGCTTATCATTACGTGATCGCTTTTGCCGAGCGGCGGTAGGTACTTTAAATACCTAATGGCTTCTAGCTGGGACGACAATATCAAGTCAAGAGTGGATGGAGTGCATCCATGACGAAACCTTGTAGGATCATTGACATGCTTGTGCAACGCATGATTATGGAACCATTCGAGAGAGGTGTCAGATTGCTGGGTGACTATACCAGTGGGGACAAGCCAATCTAGGTCTGGGAGTTTGAAATCACCCAAGATAAGTACGCTGTGAGCTGAGTGAAACAAACCGTCAATGGTCTCACTAAGCTGAGTAAACTTCTGTTGGGATGCATTGGGTGTGACGTAGACAAAAGCAATTACGAGCGATGACTTGTAGCAAGTCAGGTTACTCCTACTAACTTGTACGTTTTCAATGGCTAGAGATATCCCTGTACCCATGCAGTGCAACGCCGACGCATCTCCTATCGCCCGATCTATCGCATCTTATGACGAGATACTGTTCGCTGATGTGTATCGGCACCTCATCAATCGTATAAAGTAACCAAATCCAAGAAACCCAATACAATTGCAGACAAGCTGATAGAGCTATGTGTATTGTAAATAGAAAAATCATTACATGCACGATTAGAAGTGTGAGCTTAAATTTAAATATTTTATGGATGCGGGACATTAAAATGTTTGGGAGCCACTGTTATAATGGCGCCTAGAAACTAACGTTTGGAAATCATACTTTCACAGAGAGGAGAAACGAACACAACTTTAAAACGGTATTTCCATGTACAATTTTAGTGTAAAAAATTCAGCGGATTTCTAGGGCGTTCATACAAAAGTAAAAAGAACTTATGAGAAGTATGATCTATAGTTTAAAGTTAAACGAGTTGGAATTCAATTTCTGATTATTCTGATAAGAAAGAAACAGTATCCCATTCAATGAATAATTATGAGATGCGTTATTAGATTGATTATTGGTTGTATTTTGGCCTGTAACCAATGAAAATCGAGTGATATTAGCCTTCTCCAAACAAGCAGACAGTTGTATATTCATTTACATTCTTTCAAACTTACTAATTTTTACCTTGATTTCTTGTTGGATTTCATGTTTCATATTTCTCATAGTATGCTCTCTATCGAAAAAGTTATTTGAATCATGTTGTATTCGTTGAATATAAACAACCATACAATTAATCTCTCAGCGTGTAATTGAAGTCCGATTATATCAACCAAGGAATCTTTTTCCGTGAAGTCTTTAAGCCTTTCTGTGGTTTTGCGAAAGCCTAAACATAAATGTAATAGACCGACTACTACAACAAGGTCCTAAGAAGTTAGGACGGAACGGAAGAATTGCCAACATCAATGTTTTCAGGTCCAGTAAAACACAGTTGTTAAACAGCATCCCTCCAAGAAGTCTGGTCAGAGGAGACTTCTGATCAGGAATTGACAGTCGAATGAGCCAAGTGTTGCCAGGTCATTCCAAGCTGGAACAGATTATCTAAGCATCCAGTCACTCAGAAATCAGCCACTGCACTTGATCTGCATGGGTCGATTGTCGGTGGTGACCGGGATATGATACTTGGAGAACCGAACAAAACTAAGCCGACTCACGTTTCATGGCTGCTGCCAGAGCCATCTCACATGGGGTAAAGGTGCTGCTTGCGGGGATTGCTTGTTTGACATGGTCTTAGTACGAACCTAGTAGGAGCATATGTAGGCGCAACGAAGAACCAGATGCCATTAAAATACAGTCACTGTTGAGAATTTCCTGCTTCTGCGGGGTTGATCGCAAACGGCCTCGCTTGAAGAAAAATGTGTGGCGTGCCAAAACGGGCTGGCAAGTATCTTTGCTTATAGATTTCGTATTAGACGGCGAGGGCTCATAGCTGATAGCTGGGGCTGCCGGATTAGTTGGCCATAAGCGCCGGTCGTTCGTTGATGGCGTGTGCCACGGTTGCAACGGTGGGAAAGGTGCATGTGTACCAGAGAAGTGTAAGAAAAATAAAAAAAACTGTCTCTAGTGCATGGATTTAAGGCCAAGACCGTGTGATAACGACGGGCTACCAAATGCACGAAAATGAACCAATCGGTAGAAATGTGTTAAATATACACTACATAATCGGCTAAACTTATGGGTTGTTGTTTATCACACCTAGTTGTTGTGGTGGTGGGTTCTGAGTTATTAGTGTGTGTAGTAGGAGTTATTACTGGTGCTGCTGATGTTGTTCGTCAGTCATGCGAATAAACTGGGTTAAATGTATCGTTCATGAACGCCGGTTTGTCTCAGTCAATCGAGAAAATGTCGCGGTCAATCACAATTGTTTTTGGAAACCGCTGGATTATCCTAAAAGCTCCAGCGTAAGTAGGGTACTTCACCATGTCGTTTCGGAGAAAGACATACTGGCAATGGGCCAACTCCTTCGGCACGTGGGACGGTTTGCCCTGAAGTTGCAGGATTGGTGAGTGTAAACGGCTCGTATAATGTTGCAAGCGCACCACCTAATCTCCATCAGCAAATAGTGATGGATAAAGCAATGTTACGTTTGAATGTCAATTCAGCGACGGTGTCTTGCAAGGGGTTTATAAATGTTAACCTTAAAGCTATGAATACGTTCCGTAAAATTTAGATCCTGTGATTTCTTCCGTGCGCCATTCGCGCGGCCTTGAGTTGTCTGTGCAACCGTTCCACCATGTCATTCGGCACAGGGTGGATGACAGTAGTTCGGCGATGTTGGAAACCCAGAATAGCCAGCGATTTACTGATCAGGCCGACTAGATCTACGTGGATGTTAAAGAAACGCTCATTCGGCTCGACTCTTAGCGTTTCGGTGGATTTTCGTGCGTTGGCATCCACCACACGCTCTAGCCCATTGCCGAACGTCCCTAATGGCTGTCGGCTAGATAAATCTACCCGTCATTAGTGTAACGCTAGTACTAATGCCAGGATGGAAAAGAGTATGTAGGGTATCAAACACACGCTGTCTGAATACCGACAACACAAGCGGTCGAGTAGCGGCCTAAATACGTCGAAAAGAACATTACCTGAGCTGTCGAACAATGGTTGATGTCTGATGTCAAGGGAAGAGAAATTTCTGAGCTGTGCGATTTCAGCATCAACAACTTGTGCTGTTAGAAAGAGAGAGGATAGCATCTCCGTCACGCCTATTCTACAGAATGCATCCGCGACAGAATTTTGAGAACTTGAGATGTCAGTCATGAATTGACTATCAAAATCCAGGCGTCTCACCTCACTTTCATAGTATTTATCTGCAGATCTACTCATTGAAAGAATTATGGGCTTGTGATCAGTAAACACGGTAAAATGTTTGCCCTCCAGAATGTGTTGGAAATGTGTGACCCACAGATATATTGCCGATAGTTCTCGACCGAATGTCCCATGCCAAGTCTCTGCTGGTTTAAGTCGCTCCAAAAAAGACATCATCATTCATGACCCGTATACATTCTCTTAAAGCACTGCTCCCACTACCTCGGATGATAAGTCCGTGAATAGTGACAGTGACGTATTTTGCCTATAGTGCTTCAGGATGTGATCTCGGCAATATGTTTCTCAAGCGATGTAAATGCTGATTTGGTTTCGTCCGTTAAAATTAACAACTTTGCGTTATCACTGAGCAAATTGCTTAAAGGTTGAAGGACGCGCGCGCATTGCGGTATTAAACGAGGGTAGATGATGAAATGTCAAATGTAGATGCATGGGTTCAAGATGTATGGTTTCCTTTTATGCATGAGTTAAGGGTCAAAAATCCATCAAGGCTTCGCTTGAAAATCTGTTGACTTGGTGACTTTACAACATAATCGAGTTGATTGTTCCAAGTAAAAATCATCGCACTGCAAAAATGTCGTATACATTTCAGTCCTGATTGAGTGACAGTTAAAATCAATGTGTGAGCTTTTTTTCTTACGCGAGCTCCGCAGATTAATTAAGCATTGTGTTGGATGATTTTCGGTATTGAAAATATGGTAATGCGATAGACGGAGTTGCAGTGGCTCGACATCGCGGGGGTGTTGCTTATGAACACACCTAATCCTTTTGTTGCATGATGCACGAGAGGCTGTTTGCCCCGAGACTTTATTGGAACTCCACATATTTTCCAAGGTTTAACACATGACACTTTTGGAAATTGAAAAATGTGATTTTTTGGGGACCAAACTTGAGGATATCCAGATCCTTCTGGAGCAGTTCGCATTTTTCCGGCTCATTTATCCTCGACCACACTTTTACATCGTCCACGAACAGTACGATCTTATATTTGATATTAGCCGTTATGTCATTTTCATAAAGTGTGAAGAGGATTTATTCGGGGACGGATTCCTGAGGCACCCCACTTGTTACGGCTACCGAATTAGATAAATCTCCGTCCATGGAGACTTGAACAAGCATCTAAGTCAGGTAAATTTCTAACCGGGAGAATAGTGTGCCAGTGATACGACAACTTTCCGGATTCTGCAAGAGAATACTGTAGTTAACGCTGTCAAATGTTTTCGTCAAATGTTTCCTCAAAATTTACTGCTTGAATCCAATCATTAAGGGTAAGAAGAAGGTTAGTAAGGCAGGTCTATCCTTTTTTGATACAGTGTTAGGCTTCCAAATAGCTCATTTTTAAGGTATTTTCTCGATTTGATCACCACGATCATTTTGAGCACCTGGGTGACGGCAGACATCTGGGTAAAAAGCCTGTAATTTGCGGGCTCTGAACACGCCTTGCCTTTGAAAATCGGGGAAATTATACCAGATTTTCTGTCTGTCGCAGAATAACTCGGTTAGAGGTAAACATAAAATTGTGCACAATGCTTGAGTATATTGAGGGTAATTTTATCATAACTAGGGGAGTTTCTGGGATTCAAGGATAGTACAATTCCCAGCACCTATTCGTTGGCAATGGATATTGTGTCCAATGGTTACGGATGCGTTATTCTTAAATCCAGTTGTATATACACTCTTTCCTTCGGACAAAATACTGTAGCATAATAATTCATGAGAACACTCGCTGTATCAGCTGCATTGGCGGCCTTTCCAGAGAGCGACCGTAAGCCCGTAACTCCTAGTTCCACTCAACACTGCTCGTTTATAATCTGATAAAATAGCTTGATACTGTATTTTGTCTTCAGTTATTAGGTTAGTTACATAGTTTTTAAGTAATAGAAAGGTCTTACATGTGGTTTTGTTGGTTAACCAACTATTGTTTTTCTAAGCCATTTGTCGCTTTTTAATCCATTTCTGAGTGCGACTGCGGATTTTGAATAAGACTGCATTTGCACGCTGTTTAGGTATGAATGCTGAGTTAGAGTTGATTTCCCGGTAAAGCTTAATCAAAATGCTGGACCATTGCTCTTTTACTCCGATGCCTGAAATTTGCCAACCGTTAATCAAACTTGGGGTGTTTGACAATTTCGAAAAGTATACCATTTTGATAATATTTTTGAATCGCTCGTTTGCTCTGCTCGACATATATTGTCAAATTTCAAAACCAAACCTAGCTGGAAATCGTATTTAATGCTTGAGACGGAGACTTTATCAATTGTCAAAATCAGATCAAGCATTAAAGTCATATCGCTCCCTCACTAACTTGTATTACTTTCCACGAAATTATAAAAAAGACATTCTTCAAGGAACTGCTGAAAGATGGCAGCAGATTCGGGCTGAGAAATGTTGTTAGGATTCAGTAGGTTTAGCAGATTAAAGTCTGACATGATGATGATACTGGTATGATATTTTGAGAAAATAAAGCATAGCTTGTCGATTAAAGACGTATTAAACAATTCTGTAGCTGCTTGTGGATGA
This sequence comes from Atriophallophorus winterbourni, assembly GCA_013407085.1. Lineage (NCBI taxonomy): Eukaryota > Metazoa > Platyhelminthes > Trematoda > Plagiorchiida > Microphallidae > Atriophallophorus > Atriophallophorus winterbourni. The sequence goes on along the minus strand of JACCGJ010004057.1, from coordinate 5,762 downwards.
TAAATTGCAACCATTATGCTATCTTCGCCTGTAGTCGTTGTCAACAAGAACCATAGCATGTCCTAAAGCATCAAGTCGATATCCGTGAGTTCTTTGCATTCGAGTCTCTGATCAAAATAGAGTGCCACACCTCCTCCATTTGATGCACGGTCATGGCAAGGCAGTGTCATGTTAGAAATCTCTAACTCAAAATCGTTTACTCTCGGGCTAATCCAAATTCCGGTAATGGTAATTAACTGAAATCGTTTCGTATAACACCTAGCAACAATTTCGGCAAATTTGTTTATCAAGCATTAGACATTAGTATGAAGGCATCCAAGAACAGTTTGAATAAGCAAATTTTAATGGTGCTGTTTGATGACATAATCTTAGATAACCGTCATTCTCGCGCATACTCTAGAAGAGTAGGCAATTCTCCGTTTTTTGCGAGTTCAGTAGCACATCGATCATACTGGCCTTTCCAGTGCTTTTTGTGACCATAAATTCTTCAATCTTGAATCTTGAATCTTGAATCTAATTTTCTATTTTTCAAACTGGTTTCAGATCACACCCGTGAGTCATTTGGGGCGGCTTTGCGCCCGATCGCTGATTGTTTGTCTTAGATTATGATTCATTTTCTGGTTTAGATGATAATGATTCATCTATCTGGAGATTTTTGGATATAAAGTGGGCTGCATTTATATCAGTATTTCTGTAATCGCTATGGATTACACCATTTGGACTTTGTTTTTCCAGCATTTCCAGTTGGAACTTATAATATGAACTACAGTACTCATCAGAAATTTCATTTTAAGTGGACGTTGCCAATTACATTTGTAATTCGCTGAGGAAGACAGTCTCAAATTATCAAGAACCACGGCCTTTTTAATACGAATATTATCAGCCAGAAAATTCCATTGCCTGTAGTCATTCTCAGCTTCGCTCGTTAGTCTCAGAATTACCTGCTAGGTCTGAAACTCCGAGGTTGATGAGATTGCGGTTTGGTGTCTTTTTTATGTCGCCCGTATTATTCCTCTGTTCGCAGCATGTAATATCAGCATGAATTCCAATATTCAGTGAATTGTTAGACCGAAGTAGGTAAGAATTTGGTAGCACGTTTTCCAGGTCACGTTTATTTTCTTAGTAAACCCTCAACAAATTCGGTTTATCCAGATGAGGAAAATCACGCCATCGAGTTAAACGAGTCAATGCCAAGGGCAATAAAATTCCTGGTTTCATAATTCCATACAGTTCTCTCCATTTTTCCTCATCATGTTTTTGACGGTTTTAGAAGGCTCTGGAAATTCTACACAAATGACACTCAAACATCGTGCCTCACGATTGGTGCAAATATTATTTTGTTTCTCCAAAGCATTATTTTCTATGAAATCAGTTGGTTGTTTTACGACTCGCTTTTTATTTCGGAATGTTTTGAAATTGGTTCAGACCCTACCAAAAAGAAGCAGCAGTCATGGTAAAGTCACACTTTATATGAACTTTATGTTGACAATTATAACAATTAGCGTGTCGGGTTTTTTGACTGACCGCCTTCTGGCATATTTGTCACACGTGACCGCTTAGATTTACTTGTAAGTTCATGACGCCGGGGTGTATGGATTATCGATCGATTGTGTGGTAAATGAGTATACGGCTCGTATGAAGCGAAGTAAGGTCAAAAGAGGAATAAAAGTTGCTGGAAGTGGGTGAGTGAATGAGCTTGCCACAAGAAAGATAGATAAAGAAATTCATTTTTACAGTCCAAGGTGTCAATGAAGTGGGAAGACGACCTCTTTCAAATTGTGGCAAAATCAATCCAGTATTTAGGGTTTCACTCAAACTTGCCTGCGTGGGTTTCTCAAAATAGTTTGTTTTGCTTCCAAAACTGGTTTGTTTCCAATTCTTTTGTTAGGAGTAATCTAAAAATTTGTAATTTATCCAGGTAGGACGAGATGAAAGTGAAGTATATCCAAAAACGTAGGTGAACAGATGCGTGTGTCCACACAGCGATTGATTCTTGAACTCTGATCAGACTTTTGAACTGTGCATCTACTACCTGGGAACGGATGCGTTCTGCGTTCTGGTTCAGATAGTGGAGTGGTTTATTCATCAACCAATATAGATTGCAGGTACTCAGTGAGTCGCTAGAGCAATAGTTCCATCAATACGGACTCATCCATGTGCGATGATCCTAACAGGCGGCGCATCTTATTTTGTGTGGTTGTTAGCATTTTACCAGCAAAATACAAGTTAGCGAACAGCTGCTGTAGCATAGATCAATCAGACGAGACAGTGCGGGGTATCAGGGCCAGCTTGAGGCTACGGTCGCGTTCACCTTCGGGGTCAGCCAGGACTGCGTCGCATACATTTATAAACACATCATCTGGTATTACACGCGTTAATTGCGAAAACATGAGTGAGTTATTAACGATATATTTAGCACTGAATTCAGTTTCTAAAAACCAATAATCAGGGTCATGTGGCATGAAACTGGGCATTGTGATTACCGTCGAGGCCAGTATAACGAGCTTATTATCTTTAATGCAAAACAGGATGAGGTAAAAACTCCTAGTTAGGACAACGAAGAACTTATCGCGATAAGCAAAACGTGTACAACTGTACAGAAGAGCATTCACCTAACACGCGGGAATGGGGGAAGTGTCAAACTCAATATTTTAGGTCCAGTAAAATACAGTTGTTACATATACATGAAAAATCAAAAAGATTGATATTTTTCATATTATATACAAACTCAACAGTGCTCTCATCGTGTACAATTAATCAAATTTTATAGGAAACCACATATTCCGTTGATCATTTATAGAATTACGGTAACATTAAAAAGTGGAAGTTCGACGGAGGATAAAAACAAACTGTGCTGGAATCAATCGTTAGCTTATAATATTAGTTAGTCGTTTATTTATACTGTAGAGAATTCGCAAATTATGCTGCGTGTACTTCATACATCATTGCAGCTAAGGAATTTATTTTATGGTTGTCCACACACATGAAGATTAAGTTGTCTGTCAAAACGCGTAGAATAACCGTGCCACATTAATGTAGCTTTTGTTTAACTGGGAACTTATTCATATAAACCATTGGAGAACAGATGGTTAGCTGTATTCTTCATGTACCTGTTGCAGAAACAACGTTACATTCTTTAAAGTTTCGACTGGAATTAAGAACATATTCCAGTTTCAATGGTGGAATTTATTAAGAAATTTCCAACTTAGTGCTATATAAAGGCATTCATGAACATTTCAGCGCCAATTTTAGATAAAACAACTGTAACGGAGCGTCATTTCTTTGGTATCTTTTGTATCTTTTGTGTATTATCGTTTGCTTTCATCTCACAGGACACGTAGAAAAGGATTTCAAACTCTTTCTATGTTCCTATTGTGAATGAGGATGACAGTGTTTGTTATTCTATTTTATATTATATTGATTCTTATCCCTTTTGTTTTGTCGAACTCTACGCCGCGCTCGTGGGAATTAGTCTTCCCTTTGGCCGCCGCTAGCTGCCGCTACGCGGGCATCGTCTTCCAGCCAACCGGCTGCGCATCCACACAAGGACCTGTTCAGTTCAGTTCAGTTGCATAGGACAGTAAGTGGCGAACGAGCCAATCGAGCGTCCAGAATTTCTTTCGGTGAAAAGCTGCAGAGAAGCAACCACCACTGCCAAAGCGTTTTTTCTTATTGTGATTTGGATATCCTCGACGATCGCGCCGCCAAGGGATAAGCCCATCGAGCGTCCAGAATTTCCGTCTGTGGAAAGCTTCAAAGGAGCGCCCACCACTGCCAAAGTTGGTTCATTTTCCTCTGGTATTCTCGTCGTATGCGAAGGTACGTCCGATGTTTTACAAGCCGTCCTCTGGTCCCAGAATTTGTAGCTGCGACTGAGAAAAACGGAAAGGGTTTCTCTTCACCAAGCCGGTGAGAGGTTAGCTATGGAAAATTGGTGCGTACATTTAAAACATGACATTTAAAACGAAACATTATATAACAGGATTTTTTTGTGTTTTTTTTTAAATTGTGGTCAAGACCATATAATTTTAAAATGAACATAAAATGGACAATTCTGACGACAGACAACCTGCATATTCACGGGAAAAAGTCTGGGAAAAGCCCAAGCCACAAGGCATCTAAACCCCTTTTGAATGCACCTATTGATGTGCAGGCTATTAGTTCCTCAGGCAGCTTATTCCAGAAGCTTACCACTCTTTCACTGAAAAAGTGTTGCCTAAGATTCAGACGGCTGTGGTTTTTCGCGAGCTTCAATGTATGTCCTCTAGTTGAGGGGTTGATCGCTCGAGAGAACAGGATTTGACAGCCCTCGTCGCCTAAGCCTTTCAAGATTTTCAAAGTTTCTATGAGGTCACCCCGTAGACGCCGACGCCGAAGGGAGAAGAGACCTAAGGAAATTAGACGTTCTTCGTAGGGTTTCCCAAACATACCTTCAACCATTTTGGTAGCCAGTCGTTGGACTCTTTCTAATAGTAATATGTCCTTTTGAAAGAAAGGACTCCAGGCTTGCACGCAGTATTCTAAATGCGGCCTGACAATCGCCGTATATAAAGGGATAAACACTTCCGGCGTTCTACATGTCAGAACGGATTTAAGCCTAAAGAGTTCTCCTCTAGCTCGTTGTGCAGCGGTGGCACACTGCGCAGCCCATTTGAAGTCCGCCGTTACGACTATACCCAAATCCTTAATCCTCTGAATAGATTGAAAGTCGATCCTACCGTTATTCGCAGTTACTGTAATTCTGTCGACTGCTGCAGATAACAGATGACATTTACTATAGTTCAGAGGAAGATCCCAATCCTGCGACCATTTAATGACCTTTTCAATATCTCTCAACAAATCACCGTGATCACTGGATCCGGTGAATTTAACATCATCAGCAAACATGTAGCAGGGACATGACAACTGCGATGCGAGATCATCGATGAAGATCAGAAAAAGTATTGGGCCTAATACTGAACCTTGTGGTACCCCACTAGTAACTGTTGCGAATTCAGAGGTAGTATCGCCGACACGGACCTGGAAGGATCTATCACGAATAAAACTGGTTATCCAGTCGTGAAGCTTACCAGATATGCCTTTGGCCGAGAGCTTCATCCCTAGGAACCTGTGACTAACCGAGTCGAACGCCTTACTAAAGTCTAAGTAAAATACCTCTACCCGTCCGCCTTCATCCAGTGTCTTAGAAACTCGATCTAAAAAGCATAAAAGATTTGAGAGACACGACCTTCCTTTAAGAAAGCCATGTTGAACCGTGCTTAATGATGAATTGTGCACGAAGTGGCTGCACAATCGATCCCTGATAAGTCTCTCCAAGGTTTTACATAAAACACTAGTCAAGCTTACCGGTCGGAAATTCTTAACTATGTTTGCGCAACCTCCCTTTGGAATGGTTACGACAATGGCTTTCTTCCAGTCATCTGGTAGGATGCCTTTGCAGAACGATTCGTTATATAACTCACATAGAGGCCCCGCTAGTACCGTAGATATTTCCTTTACAATTTTAGGATGCACATCGTCAGGTCCGGCGGATTTATTTCCGTCTAGATTCTTTAGGACCCGTGCGACATCATCCGTGCAAAAAACTACTTCGCTTAGTGAGGCACCCATTTCCGTATTAAGAGTTGGGACTGAGTGAATCGCATCACCGCCATCCATTCTATGTACGCTACGAAAATAATCCAGCAAAGCTGCTGCCTTTTCGGGGTCAGAATTGGCTTTCTGACCATTGTCTAATATTAGGGTACCTATGTGCTCCCTTG
>JACCGJ010004056.1:0-19678 GCA_013407085.1 Atriophallophorus winterbourni | reverse complement strand
GATGTGAGCACCACAATACATTGGTCTTTTATATGCGCCTCGAGCGCTTAGGCAGGAATCAATTTGTGATTCTGTATTTGAACATCGTGGTTCTTTGTAAGAACCCTATATAACAGTGGCATGCAAGTTTAACTTTGTTTACCGCTTTTCCACTGTTTCAAGGCTAACTGAACCTGATCTTACTGTCTCCTTCTGATGACGGTAAACAGCCAGAAGCCGGTAGTGGTGTGTAAGGGGTGGGGATGTGAACACCACAATACATTAAACAATGATTCAAATTGCTTAGAACTGCTTAGCACCACCTCTGCATAATATTTTAAGCGAATACAGTACTGGTTGTAAATTAGTTGGCATAGGATGAGGGGAACATTATTCTGCATCATTCAAAAGATTTGGTTTATCAACTTCAACTCAGTGAGCAGTTTGCTCATCAGAAGTTCAGTTATATATGTTGTGACCGCAAATAGCTTAAAATATGAGAAATTTTCTTGTCTAGTAGTCGACATTATATTTTTTAAATATTTCTTGTATATATAAACAACGTATTTTCTCTGGAACATTCTACTTCATTTTTAATCTACCCAACCTTTCAAAAGTATTTAGTTAAAAATCATTAAAAATCTAATCGTATGTTTTGTAAAATTATTGTAACTTTTTTTAAAAAAATTATAGGAAGAACAATTACTTACAATCCAAGCAATTGCTGTGTACAACAGCGGGCTGTTTGAAATGGACCAACTTATCAAACATCAAAAAAACAAAACAGTATATTTGCCGTCATTTGTCTTAAGTAGATCGCCCGGTCTAGACTGCCCCGGCATTGTACCGAATGTCGTTATTGCCTGTCGTTCGTCTGTATTGCTGTTCGAAATGCCGCCCCTGTTTGTGCCGCGTACAAGATCGAAATTTCCTCTACACGTGCTGCTACCATGTTTCTGACCTCGTCAAACAGGTGCACTGCCGTTTTTAACTGCAGTTGTAGAGTGGAAAATGAACCCCGCCTGCGCCGTTAGTCTGGCTGGCAATGGCGTGCCCTGCCGAGATTGATTTCCACCAGCTGGTTGGGAATACTCGTTGAGTAACGTTCGTTGCAACAATTTTTGACGGTAAAAATTAAACGACGCAAAAACATGGAAAGTGCACCAAAAATGCGAGTAAGTTGCATAGCAAGATTGCTTGTAGCAGTGAACCTTTTGTAGGAGTAGTATTGAGAGCGGTAATATTATGATCACAAAAATTGTTATTTGAACAGAAACGTGGAGTGTGTGATGGAAATGAGGGCAAATTGAAATTTTTGTACACGATCATGGATCTAACTTAATCTACATGTATACGTACACATGTAGTTAAACAAGTCGGTCGTACCAGCCTTATCCAATAGTGTCTTATAAGCACGAATCTTGTTTACCAACCCTCCACTGTTTTAAGGCATGCTAATCCTGAAGGTGTTTTGTGTGTGAGATGGAAACGCATGCAAATGTGAATGTATTGTAGTGCTTATATCCCCATTCCTTACACACCACAATACATTGGACTTTTATAAGCGCCTTGAGTGATTGGCCGGGAATCACTTTGTGATTCTGTATTTGAACATCTTTGTAAGAACCATATATAACAGTGGCATACAAGTGCAACTTTTTTGGATCAAGATTCAAGATTCAAGATTTTATGGTTGAAAAAGCAATTACTTTACAATAACCATGCAGTTGAACTATAGATACAAGTGTATGTGTGTGTAGAAAAATTTTAAAATCAAAATAATTCTGGTAACGATAGATTATAAATAGTTCGGGGCAATATTTGGATTGGCTCTCAGAAAATCGTCCAGTTTTAATTTAAATATAGAAAAAGTGTTTGAGCTTACTAAATTGGCTGGCAGGGAATTCCAAGCGAAACAAATACGCACAGAATAAAAATACCTGCGGCAGTTCTGATTGGAGTGGGGTATTTCCAACTTGCAGTTGTGACCGCGGTTGTTGCTGGATATTCGTCGGTGAAATAGTATATCCAAAGGGTGGGAAACACTGTTAAGGATTTTGAATGTGAAGAGGAGGTCGGCTCGCAGTCTCCCTTGTGCAAGTGTCGTCACTTTTCATTTTCACTTTTCAGGAACCTGATAAGTAATGAAACAGTTTACTTAGTTCATTCTGGATTACGATGGATGAACTCGTTCAAATCAAATGAAGCGAAGAAATTAGAATCTGTTATCGAACCTAGCAATGTTCATGCCTGCTGTCGTTTACGTGCGCGGTTGTTGGTTTGTTCAGTCGAATAATTTCGGCTATGGATGTTATTCACAAGCACATTACTATTTCATATTTCCTAACGTCTGATATGACTACACACTCACCCAAATTGTCAGTTGACAGGGTTTGCCTGTTTTTATTGTGATCGCTTTTGAGTAGACGAAAGCAGCATTTGCTCTTCCTGTGATTAAACATGACGCTGTAATCTATGCCTTCTAATTGAGTAGCCAATAGCAACATTTTCACAGCTCATAGGCTCAATGTTCAGATCTTTGATTCCTCATTTACAAACGTGTTTGTATTACATTCACGCCCTGCCCAAAGATGGACTTCTTGAGTTCAAGAGTTGGAATACGACAATTCTATTTAAAAATCGAGTCACTTTAGGTAAATCTGTTGCATTATAGTGAACATGCTCTGTTGACTAACCCAAGTGTAAAGTTCAGCATTTTTACTCTCTCCGTCCACGATATGCTGGAGATGCTCCGTAAACGTCGTGTATAAAGCTTCGTCTGTGTCGTAAGTGGATGGTACAGGTTTTGCTACCATATATATTCCGAGCAGTTACTATGCGTGTGCTTCATTTTTTTCTTTCGCCTTAGCAATCAGCTTGCGGTGACCACTGGCTCGGGGGTAAAAATGGGGCAAGATAGCTAATTGCTAATTCCCTGTGCAACCTGAGCGTCAGTTCTGCGAGTGTATAAATCACTTGAGAAAGAGCGTTCGTGCTGAGTTTTGTTTCAACTTATTTGCATGCTGGCACAAAGCAATACACTGTTCACTTGAGATGATGTTTTGAGAGATAGCAGCTGAATGGTGGGTAAGCAACAGGTCACGGATAACAACATCCATGCTCGTTTTGTGATCTCAAACGATTCAAATTGAGGGGCTTGCTATCACGACACGTACATGTGAATATTCTCGGTTATCCCATAAAAAGCTTGTTTATCATTAGTGCAAATGAGATGTCAAAATTCCTGGTACATGGTCACATACACGTTTGATGTCTCTGTGAATTTCAAAATCGTCTAAAATGCAAAACGTAATGCCCGGTCGGAGTGACATTTGAAGTTTGAGTAGCCCATGATTGGCAGCCTATGAGTTTAAGCATCCCAAAATCCGCCTGATAATGTGAGCAAAAGCATACTGGAAATTAACAACATCGTTTAATGGCATTCGATATTGACGAGAATTTTATTGAAATCCACTTTGGTAAAAGTTCGAGGTCCCTGATGATATTCCCTTGTGAATGCTACGGTGAGATACGGCGTGCTCTTCATCAGTAAATTCCTGCATCGGCATTTTGATGAGATTTTTATCGACTGTTGTTTTAATCACTTTTTGAATACCGTGATGATTTGGTGCTCCGCATGTCTTGTGTGAAAGATTCTTCATGACATCAACGAACATTTAGTCAATGTAGTGGCTTTATTGAGCGCTATTGTAATACTGTCATCAGTAGGAGGCTTTTCCTTGTCTGAGCGCTCCAGCTCTTTAATGGTATCAGTAAATATAAAGGAGTAATCGTTCAATCCTCAGAAACGCTGATCACATATTGTTCAGGTCGGCAGTCATCCAACAAGCGCTGCTTACAACCAGACAATTATTATTGATATTTTTAAAGGTAGAAAAAATGACCTGTACCAAGCAAATTTAAACAATGCACATAATTAACAGCGCCATGTTTCCACAGTTTTACCCATTCGTAATTAACAGAATGTATGGTTGGAATGCTTGAGTGTATATAGTCCCCATCACACGTGAGACCGAATTCATTGCACAATAGACGGACACTTGTTCTACTGTAGAACAGATGATTGTGCTGGGTTCTTAAGCAAATTGAACGCAAACAAAGCTGTGCAACAATGAATCGATTTAAAGACGTCGAAATGACCCCATTGACAGTAGATATTAGAGATTCAATGGTCAAACACTTCTCGTCTGTGATTATTTAGTTTTGTCATGGTCACGCGACTCACAATGTTCATTCAGATTTCCTCTTAATCGACCACAAGGAGAACTCGGCTAAAAAGTCCTTGATTCTAATGTAGGATTTAGCATATGTTTGAACCTTTACTCAATAAGGGATAAAGTAACTCGTGTTAGACTAGCAGGAAACAGACTAGTTTTTCTCAAATTATCCACATTGAAATAGTAAAGTACAAGCTGGTGGTTGTCATGGTGTCGGTATTTAGTGCGATAAGATTTACGGGTCAAGAACTGATAAACACATGTCTGACTAAACAAACTACGGTATATGGCGACTGTCTACTGGACAGAACACCCACCAGTAGCACATCTTCTCCGTGTGCTGTGGAAATGCAAATCGACTATTTTTGCATGTATTATTAAGACGTACGTGTCAGTCATATGAGTCATTCCCATAACGAATTTGCGCAGCTGTTGCAAATTGCTGTCAATAAATTACAAGATGTGACTTCGCCCATATTGCCACTTTTCAAAATAACATAACTCACAATTCTCAAATATTTGAAAATCGTAAAGATGGTGAAAAACATGATAAATGAACAATTTATACGTAATTCATAATCATTAGAATGCTAATACAGTGAACAGTGAAGTAAAATAGGTGAACAATATTTCAAGTTTCACGATATAACATTCAAGATTTATAGTTGAATCTGTAGTTGAAATCGATAAATCAATATGGCGTTATCTGCAATCGAAACGAAACGATAATGTCTAAATAAACAACTTAAAATAATACAAAATATAAGATTGTACAAATTACTATAAATCAACAACTTTTTCAGAATTATAGTACGGATTCAAGCAACTTGGGTCTCATAAGAAGAGCCCTGGGTTTGTTTGACGCCAATCGAATGTGCAAATTGATTTACCCCTACACCCGTGTTCATTTCGAATATTCTTGGTGCTGCGGTCTGCGAAATGGATAAGAATAATATCGGAGCTGCGCATTGAGTTGGCAACGAATGAGGGAATGGTATTTAAGACTTGTGCAATACCAGGTAAGGAGGATGGGGACATTGCAAGACCTATCCAAAAATTCAATCATGATCACTCGGAATACGCGCAACTGGATAGCAGATTTGGCAGGTGGGATAGAAAGTGATAAATTATTCAACGGAGCATAAGCATCTTCTCCTGCTGGAGTAAGTAGTAATATTGAATCAGGAATTTCACTCTTGGTAAGACACCAAAGTTAAAAACGTTCCAAATAATCTTCAATTTCTCTGGGGGTTCCGTGAATATTAAGAGATCCGAAATTTTGAGGAAACGACATAGCTGCTAGCGACGCCAATTGTAATGAATTGCTTTGTATTTAATTAAAGGAAACTACGAACCTAAGAATAGAAGTAAGAATAAAACACACTCAGTATTCGAATTACGTGGTACATATATCTATATACATAAGTTTAACAATGCGAATATGAATAACCGTATAAGTGATAAAACAAGGTTATACTTGACTGCCACTGTTGCATAAGGTTCGTACAACGAACCACGATGTTCAAACACAGAATCATATAGTAACTCGTGGCCAGGCACTCTAGGCGCCTATGGATGACCAAAGTGATGTGTTGCTCACATCCCCCGAAATTATTATTGATTGTTATTCGAACAATCACCAAAAGATTGCAGTATTTTAACTTCAATATTTGTATGAGTGAAACAGAATAATGAAAGCACAAGAAGGGTGTAGAAATAGCTATTTATTTAGCAAAATACGAAGCTTTAGAGTCTCTAGCCAATCCCCCACTAATTGAAAAATTTGTTATCATGAGTGGATTTCGATCTTATAAGAATAGCAATAGGTAAAAGTGGAGTTTACTAAGAACCGAGATAGAACTCAGAACCCTTCAGGGATGAGCCCCATTCGTAATTTGAGCCCTTGGAGTTTATATTGAGAGTTAAATAATGTCGTCAAACATGCTACGATTTTGAGGTTCTTATCATGTATTTTCTTGATTCTTTCCTGAATATCAAATAAGTATGAAGTGATTCAAAGCTCAAGGTTTTCTTAATTTCTATCCTCAGATAATGCAAGAATGCGGTGAAAAACTAACAAAACAATGTTGGAAACGTACGTCACGAATGGGTCTCACTTCCCTCGCATTTATACATCACTACCAGTGTCTGCTGTTTGCTATTATCAGTTTGAAATAGTTTATTTTTATTTTTTTATTGAGCATATAATCTGTGATGCGGTCATGAACGTTATGAACATTTTAAAGGACTTGTTTAACGCGTGAAAATTTCAGGAGATCAAATAAATAAATTTGCGCTTACTTGGAAGATAGCATCGCTCATTCGGAGCATTTTCCTTCATTTCAATCAAAACCAGGCAAATACAACCCGTTGAATGTAGAATAAATGGGAAAGGTCCAGCATATTCAAATTAAATTTTGAAATTATCGATCAAATATCGTATACATTTGCAGCTCTTTTCTCTTGGGAACAGCAGCTTATGGGTTTTTCATTGTGGCATAGTTAACCTAGCAGGATCAAACTTACTAAGATTCCGTAAGCGCTGGTTACGTTTCGTTTTGTCTGCATATATTTTCTGAGCCGTCAGGAGCAAATTCCTTACAACTAAGCGGAACAATCGTGGACTTTGATGCCACTAGAAATTAAACGAAGCAAATAAACCGACTTCTAAACGATGGCCTTGTATCATTTTGAATTTTCAAAAATAAATAACAACTAATATATAAATAGAATAGAAACAAGGAGCGCTTGTATGCCACTGTTGGAATAAAAACAAATTAGTGATGTGCCGATTTTCTCGGGTATTCGCATGAAAAAAAACAATCCCGCAAGTATTTTAATCCGTTGTTAAAAAAATTCACCAGGCAATGTCCGAAAATTCGGCACGTTCCTGGTTTGTTAGCTTGAACATATTTTGCAATACTATGCAGCATTGAGTACGTTGTACTTTTCCGCAGATCGATATTACGCTGCATCTGACGCCCGTGGAAATTTCGTGGGTTTGTATTGAAAATAACCGCCCCAGTTACGTGCCATACCGTTAATGATATTTTTCAGAATGGAATTCTTTTAAACGGAAACAATTCTGTGTCGATCGAAAATTTTGTGAACAATCAAATGGAGATATTCGGAAAATCATTCGACATTTCAAATTACTAAAATGTCCGGCGTAAAAATTCCTACTGTAAGCATAAAGTCTTGTTGTACGATGGCACTTAGATGTTTCTTCTCATTGTATAAATAATCTTAACCTTATCTAAGACAATACAATGTAAGGCAACAATGTGTGCAATTGTTTTGTTGACAGCAACGATGATTCAATATCAATATAAACTTATCTCAGCGTTATACATATTTAAATACACACAATAAAACATACATACATACATACACATACATACACATACATACACATACATACATACATACATACATACATACATACATACATACATACATACATACATACATACATACATACATACATACATACATACATACATATATACATACATACATACATACATACATACATACATACATACATACATGCATACATACATATATTCCGGAGACTGAAGTCCAGTTGTATTCAACTTCGTCCTGCCAACTCCTGCGACTTCATCAGATCTCCATGATGATAGCCTAACGGTTCGTTTGGTTACAATGCTGTTTCGGAGAGAGAGAGCACTTGCTGCATGGGAAACAGCTATTTCTCCATATGCAAATGCCCTTGCATAATTCTCAGCGCACTAATGGAGAGGACACTCCATGGATAATAACACGGGAAGCAGCAGATACCGATTAAAATCTATGGCTCGACTAACGTAGCGCTAAGCGGTTGTGGCTATTTTCGATGGTGGAAGAGATCTTCAGGTCTCATTAGATGGTTAACAACCACCTCGCGCTGGGCAGTGACCAGTCAATAGGGTGCCGTTTTGCCACGGTCTACTATCCTCATTGAGTGATTACGGCTTAGGAAGCAATCGAAAATCAGACCGCATTTTTCCGCACCAGTATAATGGATTACTAATCAACGCAGATCAGCATCAAAACTAGGAACCTAGAAGAAGAAGAAGAAATTGACTTTATTCGTACACACGAATTTTCAGCTGTTACAATAATTTCACCACAAATTTAAAAAATGATAAACATGTCCCGACATCGAGTTACAATTTGTCGACTGAACGATTTTTCTTGTCCGTTTTAATTGATTGACATACGATCCAGTTTACTAGCAAAAGTTTTTGGGTCAAACGTTTCACTGCAAGTCCCAGTATCTAGTACTTCGTTCTAAAGTGCACCTCCAAATTCGACCTCAGTTGATCCGAAAATATTTGATGCATTTTACCCTTGGAGAAATTAATTGTATGCACGGCCGATTTGAAGGCCCCGCAATAGAGAATACCTGTGCCTTTTTGTGTCCACTCACGATGTGTTCAAGTTGCGACGAACTGTCGCGGTTTCGCTGTCATGAAATAAGTTAGAGTAGACAATGCCGAATATTCATTTTTTACCTTAATGATCGGCTGCCTGTAGTCCCAAACACGAGATTTAAAAAATGATAATTGCTTCGACAATACATGCTTTATTATCTGCATTCAGCGAGAATTTATCCACAAATTTGGAGTAAAATACTAGCTAATTCAGAGAGCTTTCAACGATACTGTTCAAATCTGTTTCCCACTGATGAATAAAAATTTAGCCGGATGCACATGGAGTTTCAGTTTAAGGAAATCGTATATTTCGTTCCGGATTCAAATAACCACTGTCAAATCAAGCATACATAATCTGATTATAGTGTCTTCACGTAGCGATTTAAGCACCAATACACGTGCGTGTTTTATTGAGAACAAACGAGTGTGTTCAGCATTTTTCGTCCTAGTTTAACAATGGAATTGCATCGTATGCTCCTGTATATTTCGAAGTGTGCAACGATTTGCATTTATATTCTGGAACACTTATTAGTTTAACTATCGTTCACAAGGTTCAAAACGTTATCCAGTACTGTTTCGCTATAAAAATAGTTTCCTTGTGTTTATTACATTGCTTCAAAATCATTTATTTCACCTGCCTGATGCTGACGAATTTCGGTATTTATCCGGATTCAGTGGTTGATTATTAGCACTCCCATTGCGAAGTTTTTCTTTTTATTACAAACACTAGCTGGATTATGCTGATTCTAATGTTTTACCTGTTTGAGACCCGGTATTTATGGGGTCTGAACATTAGAAAAAAAGTGTTTCAAAATTGGGCTACAATTTTTTTCAGATTAAGTGCTCCAGTCAGGTGCACTACGACACCGTTCCAAGTTATTTGAACGCACTTAAGCAGTCCAACCTTGTAGTGAATTTGGTGTACGCCTAGGTTTGGGATATAGAATGAAATTGCATCCAGCATTACATTAGAAAGACTGATGTTTACTAGATTTAAGGGTCTCTAGTATGGACGTCATTTACGCTTGACTTTGAATGGTAGAGTGATATGGAAGACATTATGTCAATATTAGATAATGCATATATATGCATATGTTTTTACACGTTTATAATTTGATCAATTTCCCATTAATCAAAAATCTGGCTTGAAATTTTCTATGGAAATTCCTTTTTAAAATTTCAACCTATCTATCTAGAAATACCCGAATTTCTTGTTAATTTTTCTCCAGCATGCCGAGGTTCTAATCCCCCACATTCAGGAAATTGTGCTTTAACTGGATCTTAAACACACACAGAGGTAAAATGGGATGCAATTATTGTTTGACAAATAACTGCGACAATCTATATTTTTCTCCTTTGTAGCTTATGATCGTTCGAATCAACGGGGTACAATCACAGGCTATTGATGCCTCTAGTGGCGTCCCGCAAGGTTCAGTCCTCCGGTCAGTACTTTTCTTGGCTTACATAAACGACCTGCCAGAGACGCTCGCATGCAAGGTGATTCTTTTTGCTGATGACATTAAACTTTGGACGCGGATAAAAACAACTGCGGACTGTGTACAGCTGCAACGTGATCTAGATGCTCCACATGAATGGTCGGTACGGAATAATTTACCATTCAATTTCCAAAAATGCAAGGTGTTGCAAATTGGTAAGCCATTCCAATACCAATATCACTTTGGGCAGACTATTTTGAGCTGGACAGAATCGGAAAGGGATCTTGGAGTCTGGGTATGCGGCAGCCAGAAGAACAGCCTGCATTGTGATGTTATCTACGAGCGTGCTTCCAAGCTTCTAGGTATGCTGCGACGGATTTTCAGAACCTTCTCGCCTGGAACGTTGCCCACCATCATGAAAGCATATATATTTCCAACCATGGAGCATGCATCACAAGCTTGGACTCCGTGGTTAAAAAAAGATATATTGTTGCTTGACAAAATATACCATCGCGCAACCAAACTCGTAAGAGGTTTCCGGAATCTAACGTACGAGGAACGATTGCAAAAACTGAGGCTCCCCACTCCCCTTCAAAGAAGCCTTCGAAGCGATGTGATACTGACATACAAGATATTAAATACCCCACATCATCCTTTAAAACATTTATTCGAATACCGTGAGTCACGACATACACGCAGCCACTCAGCGACCCTGCAAATTCCCCACTCCCGTATCAGCTGTCGCCGATATTTTATTGTGTACGTGTCTGTTTCCTTTGGAATTCCCTCCCCGAAACTCTTGTCATCTCTCCCAGCATCGAAACGTTTATTCGAAAATTGGATACT
The DNA here is from genome assembly GCA_013407085.1 of Atriophallophorus winterbourni. Taxonomy (NCBI): domain Eukaryota; kingdom Metazoa; phylum Platyhelminthes; class Trematoda; order Plagiorchiida; family Microphallidae; genus Atriophallophorus; species Atriophallophorus winterbourni. The sequence goes on along the minus strand of JACCGJ010004056.1, from coordinate 8,743 downwards.
TATTTGTTGCATAATGATTTGACGACACCTGCGTATTGACTCATGGTAACTACACAACTTGACTATACTTGACATTACATGTTTATTTTATACCTATTTCCTGAACGAATATTTACTATGATATGGTAATTGTGAAGCTATGTGCTTTTTGTGACCATAAATTCTTGAATATTGAATCTTGAATCTAGTGTTGAGAAAACCACAGATACACACCGTTCCTATGCATCTCGACGGCCTATTGATGAATAGTGTATTAAGGAAACGTGAGTAGCAACTTTTGAGTATTCTTTATAGAAAATCGTCGCCAATTGTTCTTGAAACTGAGAAAAATCATCCGTATTTTTAACGAAGGACGTCTATTTTCCAAAACCGTACACGGAATTATATGTTGATATCTCCTACGGTTTTCAGATAATTTTCATCTTGTTTTCTATTATATTCATTGATTATGAATTCTTATAGTATAAGTACAAATTTTGTTTAAAATAATTATTCATCCACCTTATCTTATCTATAAATTCTATTTAAATTTTTCAAACTCACGCTGAATACTCAATTGAAAAAAGATGAATTATGCTAATTTTGATTAAAATTTGTAACAGTTAGTGAATTCGACAATGATCAAAAATTTCGAATTAAACTTTTCTGTCGAATGAACACGTGTCGTTTACATCTATGTTTTCTAGAAAGTTCGATTTTGAATCTCGTGATTTATTACAAAATTAATGCAAATTTTGTGTTTGCCCAGTCAATGTTATCTATCAAATATATATTTTTTTCAAAATGAACCTGTTTTCGTTCCTGTTTGATACGTGAAATATTTTCACTTATGTAAATCGTTGTTCCAGATTTGATATCTTCACCCAGTTCAACCTGGCCTAACAGTGTGTTGAGATTGGAATAATTGTTTTGTTCGATTTAACGATTTCGCTTTTCTATCATTCTGATTTCAAGAAAGTTGCTCTTGGTAATCTATGAAAAAGTCAAATCACAACGGCATCATAGATTGCTCACCAGCAGAGTTTCGAAAAGTTTCATGGGAAAGCAATTAAAATAGGTTTGATGAGTTATTTATTAAATTTTCCAAGGGCTTTGTGATTGTAATCGTGCTACAGCCAATTGAACGAGGATTTTGTGTTCGAATCAAGCACATATTACTATCATTCTTGAATTTATGTCGAAGAAACTCATACGATAAAAAATGTCGTCTACAGTTGAGTCGCGAGTGAGGGACAGTTGGAATAAATGTGTGAGCTCTTGTCTTATGCTATCTCCTTAGATTAAACAAGGATTGTAGAGGGTGATTTACGGTATTCAAAATATTGTAAACCAACATCATTGTTACGGTTGAAAACCCCTTTCCGTTCTCAGTTGAACGCTGATGTGGAGTACATTTGAGAAAGATCTCGGTAACTGGGTATGCGGAAGTTTAAAAAACAGTCTCGATTGCGAGACCGTCTATAAGAGTGCCTGCAGCGTACTGGGCTTACTCAGACTAATTTTCGGGTGTGCAATGGCTCACACATTGGCAAAGATACTCAAGATGTACATCCACTCAGTTATTGGTTATACAGCGCAAGCTTACGAAACATGGTTGGAAAAAGACATCTCGCTACTTGAAACGATTTATCATAAGACAATAAAATGGCTAGAATAGGATTGCGCACTCTTGACCGTATGCGCATCCAAGGCGACATAGCAAACAATTCATGCAGCGTCTCGCCCACACAGGCGCCAGTTTGAAATAGGTTTCAGTCTCCCAACTCGCATTCAAAACCTCACACTTGACATACCACATTCCAGATTAAACTGTAGCCGGAAATTCTATTCAGTTCGTGTATACATTCTGCGGAACAGTTTACCGCCAGAAAAAATAATATTCAAAGAAATGTTACCATCAATGCTTCCGTTTCGCACAGTCACTTGTAAAATCAAATTTACCCAAGCATACATTTCAGACTCAATGTCAAACATCGAATCACTTTTAATCCTCATTCGAACCACAGGAATAGAAAGATAAAAGTACGAATCATCAAACGTTTATGCGCATATCTCATGGTAATGTAAAGTAATTATTTATTTTCACCATAAATTACGAATCTTGATTGTTATCGTATATGTTAAAATATCCTGGATGTCGACGCAGTCCAAAAGATTCCATTGCAAAGTAAGCAGTTTCATAGTGCGAATTTTCAACCAAGACGAATACGGCTTGGCTATCCAGGTACACCAGAATAGAGTGCCGTAGGTACAATTATCAGTTTACTAACAACTGACAAAAGAAAAGATGTTCTACGCATCTATATATAGCGAGAGGGGGAGAACGAGTTCAACTAAACAAAGCTCAAAATTTGACGCCACTTCTGGATGAGGTGGGCAATAAACCATATGAAGATATTGTAAAAGAATGATCACGTGGCATTGATTTTCTTTTTAATATTCCTATCGATCTTATGTATGACTGACAAATTTTGGTAGCTCAATTCAATTCAATTCAATTTAAATGTCTGAAAACTTCATGGCTTTACAAAAAACAGAATAATATGCGAATTACGAATAACATAGGTAGTCAAAGCGGGATTTGTTTGCTTACTGATCACTTTAGGAATCAGGTAAAAATCCATAGACAGAAATTGTTTTCAATCGGTTGGAATGGGTAAAAACGTATAACTTATGCATGGCTTCAAAGCCTTTATGGTGCAGAATACATATAGGTTCAAGTTTTGGATTGGTCGACATGAAGTAGAGCCTAATGTGATACAACGAAAATGTTGCTTTTATTTTACCCATGCATTCGATATATTTTTAATCACGTTTTTATTTATTCTGTTCAACGCAATGTACTTTCTTCAAACTTATCCTGAAAGAAAGTAATCATATTTTGCTATTTTATCAAAATGAAATGAAACACAGTTATAGTTGAATGTCACTGTTGCATAGAGTTCGTACAACAAACCACGATGTTCAAACGCAGAATCACATAGTGATTCCAGTTCAAGGTGCTGATCGATGACCAAAGTGATGTGTTGCTCACACCACCGAGTAGAGTGTAAGTTCAGGAGATCTAAGCAACACCACTTTGAAATGAAACAAATAGTTATCGATGTGTTGCGAATAGTTCGTTGGAACATTTGGAGGCTACTTGAGGCAATCGTTTTCAATCTATGTAAACTAATGTGTTCATTAAAACGATTAAACTTTTGAACAAAGTTTGAACTTGCAATCCACTGTTCGAAAAGTGAGGCACAACCAACCTGGAAGATACACTTTGGTGTTCACTTAAATTAGCAACAGGTGAAAACTGTGTTGTTAGTGTAATTTACCGACCACTGTCAGCAGACGAAGCATACGATGCTAGTTTAATTGAGAAAACTTAGCTGGTTGTTTCCAGATATCAAAACAACGTCCTGATCATGGGTGACTTTAATCTCCCGAATTTACTAAAAAGCGAGATTCCACCGGTGAACTCTCTTGATCATCTATTCTACAAAATGTTCAACGAACTTCGTTTATTCAACCACATCTCAAGCAGCACTCGCTTCAGAGGCACAAACACACCGTCCATTCTCGATCTTGTTCTGACGAGCGAGGAAAATGTCATCGAGGATATCCGCTATGAAGCACCTCTTGGAAAGAGTGATCATGTAGTCATTGTTTTCGACTATATATCTGAAGCGAAAAGAGCAAGTGATGCTCAGAAGTTGATAAGAAAAATTGATACGGTTGCATTATCAATGTCTCTTCAAGAAGTCACCGACTGGGCACCGATTAGCACTGATGTCCAACAATGCTGGTCATCGATACTTCAGAAAATCAACTGAAACATAGAATTCCACACACATGTGGATGGTTGCAACCCGTCGGCATGCATTCACTTCACACACCACACGATCGGTTTCATGCTATTTGCAATCAAATTGTAGGGACAGTATAACCTGGATCCACATGCATTAAAAAGGTGGAGGAACGGTAAACAAGATGCGATCTTGTATCCAACTGTTGGATAAGGCAGGCAAGATCAACCTGTTCAATCACAAGTGCTTTTTGACATTAGTCAAACCCATGGGCTTGAATCAATAATTCGACTTCGGGTGTATGTGATGGAAATGGATGCAATCACGGACGTGGTCGTAAATTTCAATCTCGTTAACCATGAGCAAAGCCGATAGAATTTGTAGCCACCGTGTAACATTATTTTCCTCTCTATTGTATTATTTTTATCCAATCGATTTTGATTATTTTCTTGTGGTTATAGTGAAGCTCGATTTGAAATACCACAAAGAAGATAGTTTGCTCTAACTATGTGCTATCCTGATTTGAATAAAAGCTTGAGGAATTTAACATGTTTAGCAGTCATGCTGCTGATGCTAGATCGGAATTATACCTGAATAACCCTGCTCAAAAACGTAAAAATATCATTTATTATGATTCAACGGTGATTAAAACTATGGAATAAAATAATAAATACAGATGCAATCAAAATTTCTACCTCATTTTTCGAGCAAAGTTTGAGGAAAGCCAAAAATAATGTTTACTCGAAACGTTCAAAATTGATGTAAAAATTGTAGCATCTATTTGTCTATTTTGTTCAATCTGACTTCATGCTTGCATTTTGATTATCTCGTCTTAACCACAGTTAGTGCAGCAATTAATCTTAATCCCATATATCACTGGAACAATATTGTCAGGCCAAATCGATTATGAAGTGCACGTTTTTTATGTTTGATGTTACGTTTTGTTTTGCTCCAGCGATATTTTACCACATTTATTACTGCTGAACATTTACTTCAGTACCAGTTCGGCGGCTTATTAGGTATGAACGAAATTTATCTTGTATCCAATATTTGGTCACGAAAGAATAACTTTTCGCAAATAAGGTTTGCTCCTCGGACTTTTGAAAAGTGGATTTATTAGATATTTTACTGAAATTCCGATCTCGGTTTTTCATAAACGCAGGTCATGAGTGGCATCAACTACAAAAACTTTCGTCAACTTTCTAGCTACTTTTTTTCCAATTCATATACTACTGAATTTTAGAATCTGTTTTTATGCATCACTATCAAGTGGACTCAAGTGCAAACGCAAAGGTTCATCGTTCAAAGGTAAACGTCAGGCGATCGATATTATGAGAGAATCAGTTTCGTCCATTTTGTGTCACAATGCTAAGTATTTTAGCCTGCCTGTGTATAGTGAATACGTTTCATGCTATATTCTATGCCGTTACTTGACTGTGTGATGTTAAGTGATCCAATTCATGATACAATCATGCCGCCGTTTTCAAAGAGGTTCTTTGAGGAATGAATTCAACAACTCGCTTCGAAAATGCTCGTAGAAGAAGATGGTATTTGAAATGAGATTCCATCACGTTTGGTGTTCATTCTCAAGATTCCTAGATACAAACTAATCGCCCTCAATCGCTAAAGTTACCAGTATTATATATTCTGAAGCTTACATCCCTATCCCTTTCACATCACAACCGGGTTATGGCTGTTTGCCATCATCAAGTTCAGTGAGCCGTGAAACGGTGGTCTTTAATAAGCGCCTTGAGTGTTTCGCCAGGAATCACTTTGTGGTTCTGTATTTCTAAGAACCCTATTTAACAGTGGCATTCAAGTATAATTTTGTTTGCCAATATTTTTTATAAAATATTTCAGAATCCTCCGATGGAAGCGATAAACCGAGTATTTATAGTTAGTTAGTTGCGTGTATGTGTGTTGGCCTAATGGACATAAAACGTCGTCGTTTAACTTGCCTCCTAAAGGTCGCCGGATAAATGTCGAGAAACGATTGAGTGCACAGAATAAAACAAACCTCTTAGATTTCCCATGTAACTATTTTTCTAGAAAATATTGAATTGAATAATTCAAAGTGAAGTTTCCTGTGGATATTATATTGATATGTTTTCCTGTTGATATCGATTGTGACTATGCCACTGGAACACATTAAATAACGTTTTCATAATAAATTTAACTCTAATAATATACCCATATCAACAGTAAACTTTTAACTCAGTTTAACTTCAACAAATGCAAGGGGACTGTGGGGAATCGAGCAGATTTCGTATATAAGGCATATAGTTTTACAGAAAACCACAGAATAGTATGGGAACTTTGAATGATATAACAAGTGAAAACGGGATTCGGTTGCTTACTGAGCAGTTTAAGAATCAGGTAAAAATTCAAAGGGCAGAAATTGTGTTTGATTGGTGGGATGACAAATGTAGATGCATGGGGTCAGGATGTATTACTTCCATTGATGCACGGGTTAAGAGTCGAAAAAGGCATCAAGATTTCACGTAAACATGTTTTGATTAGCGGAGTTTAAAACATAATCGAGTAGATTGTTCCACGTAAAACAAACTCGAACAGCAAACATTTCGTCTAGCGTAGAGTCGTGGGTGACTGGCAATATGTGATCCTTCATCGTATGCAAACCCCGTAGACTGAATAAGCATCGTAAAGGGTAAATTGCGATATTCATAATATTGTAAGTCGAAATCGAACCCCCGCGGAGATCACGACATGGATAATCGAATAAGTTTAGGGCTGTGAATTGCTCATTGTATGGTTTCTCGCTGAGTCTGGCGACAAGCTTATTAGCACTATGTTATCTTCTTTGCAAAGTTGCCATATCGTTATTAGGACATGTTCTTCATGATTAAATCCCGGAGGCCGGTCGTTGAATACGTTTTGCATTCTTCGTTTCCTTTTATAAAGAAATACCAAGAATTTATCCAGTGAATTTATCATCGCACAAGGAAAATAATACTCGACAAAACCAATCTTATGAATAACGAATAGCTCACCAAAATTTATTCAAATTTCTTTATCGACGAGTAGACATTGATCAATGTTTTTAAATATTTCATACTCCAAAACATGCGTTACCAGAACTATTCATGCGAAGGGCTAAGCGGACATAACGAACTCATGATTGTATGCTTGCGGTGACTAATTCACGCCTAAACTGTAGTAAAGCGTCATCATTCTGTTCATGTCTGATGTACTTGCAACAGTTGATCTGCCGTCGTTACTTGCTCAACTATCTCGCATTAGTTTGAAAATTAATTGAATAATTTTTCATCAAAATTCGTTTTTCTAGTCTCATTACACTTCGTGTGTTTTATTTAACTTCCATATTATCTTTCACCATCCTATAGTTGATTTTATACCTAATGCATTTTAAAGCTTGAATAAATTGAATAACCTTGAAATCATAGCTTGATTACCTTGAGAAATTTTTAAATGTACGATTGGATTATATCAATCGATATTGAGTGGATCATCCATTGAATGGTATTTACAACAATCTCTCCTAATTTCTGTGTGGTTTCCCCTTATCGAAATGGCGAACATCGCAAGCACAGAATGTTGACTCACTTGCTTCTGTAATGCCATTTTCTTCGCTGAAGTGCCAGTCAAGTTTTGATGTAGTTTGTCATTTTTTTTGAAAAATGGTAAAATGTTTGAAGATTCTTACCACTTTCGTGTGTCCTCAAGAGTGATTTAATTTTCAAGTTTTATGATCAGAAGGGTGACTTGCTTTACAAAATGACTTTTGAAAATTTTCGGGAAATATGGGTAAAATTGAAATATAAAAATTGTTATGATGTGAGATAATCGTTTTAGAATATTTAAACTATCAATGAGGTCTCATTTTTCGAAATATAGAGAAGAGTTCGAGTTTAAATAATAGAAACTTAGCTGAATGGACTCATCAGTTAGGAGAGATTTCAGAAAATACGCTCAAATTGGTGTGATACTAAGTCGACTTCTGTGTATAGGTGGTTTTTGCAAGACACATGGTGTGCAACTGAATTGAAATATTAATCAGATAAACAGGAAGATGAAAATTAGTATTTCGAATATTCAAGGCTCCCTGAACCTAATCTCACGGTCTCAATCTGAGTACAACAACTAACCAGAAAACCTTTATGATATGTAAGTGCTGAGGATCTGAGCGCCACAATGGTATAGAATCTTTACATTTTGATCGGATCACCTAGACTCTAGTTTTCGTGAGTCTCCGTAGACTTAGTCGTATAAAAAGCTCCATGTGTATTTTAATTTGCTGATTATCGATTTGCTAAACGTGTGGTGAGTTTCATTACAGAAGCATCTTATTCTTTTGGAACCATACTGGTGTCCAGTAGTGTCAAAACACTTGTATGCATGTTGTGATGAATTTCTAAATATCCTCTGTTCACTCCCAGCAGACAATAGACGAGTTCCCTTATGCTTCATCCTGTGAAAACGTTCGACACTGGTACGGTTCTAGTGCCCCAGTCAGTGAAACAATAATATAAATAACCGAGATACAACATTTTAGTTCTTTCCGAAGTTTACTAGAACAGGATACCAATTGACTAGAAAGGCAAGTCACTAGACTTTTCCGCAAGGGAAAGTGATCCTAGTTACTTGGTTTTCAACGTTGCCATCTCACTTGTGACCAAAACTATTTCATGATCAAACAAGAATAAGTAAAGGTTTGAAAATAACTTGACAGAAATAAAAACATGATGAAAATATCACAGTTTTTATAGAAACATTGGTTTTATTATTCGGTCGCTGAACCGCCGTTCGTGAAAGCTCAGATGCACCGAAGTATTATTCCATCAACCACAGTAAAGTGGCTTATTTATTCATCAGTCAATCGTAGTTAATCATCTTTCATTACGATTGATGAAGCGTGGTGTTTTATGCACTATTTTAACTGTTTCACATCTGAGTCTCTCATATGCATC
>JACCGJ010004055.1:0-14021 GCA_013407085.1 Atriophallophorus winterbourni | reverse complement strand
AAAAGCTGTTGAACATGAAAATGCATGCGATTTTGATGTACATCCATGGTCGACATCGACCGAAGGAGACCAATAACAACAACTATCTCTTCCATAAAGTTCGGAGTTATAAAAGATATTCGGTCACCTGGCGGAACCAATACCTGCTGTTTAGCGCTTGAACGACACACATTACATTGTGCCCCTGAAAGGAACAAAAAAGCATGTTCTTCCCAACACGTAGGTCAAATGACAAGATTTTTTGCATCATTTCTCGAACTTCTTTGTACCGCAAGTGCAGTCTGCTCAATGATCGACGTCCTAATTTCAACTCATCATAGAGAAGATCTTTCGGAATACGACCATTTTTCATTCTGTAGACGTGACCAAGCCACTGCAGGCGGCGCTGTCGTAATAGTGTGAACATGCTCTGTAGACCAGCTTTTCAAAGCACTTTAGCATTAGGCTCTTTGTCCATCCACGATATGTTCAAGATACGACGGATGCTTCATAGATGGAAAGCATTCAGCTTCCGTTCGTGTCTTGCGTGGGTGGTCCAGGTCACACTGCCGTACAGTAAAGCATTAGGTACGCACGCGCTGTATACCATCATCTTTGTCTTTACAGTCAGCTTGCGGTTACCCCAAACACGAGAGTTCAATCGGAACAACATGACAGCTGCTCTGCCAATCCGCTTATCAATCTCCGTGTCTAACGAGTGGTTATCCGCAGTGGTTGAGCCAAGGTATGTGAAATGATGTACTGGTTCAAGCTGACAGTTTCCAACAGTTATGATGGGAGGTGATACAGTCCGTTGACCAAGGACTTTAGTCTTGCTCATGCTGATTGTTAGCCCAAAGTCTTTGCATGCCGACGAAAAACAGTCCATTAGCGACTGGAGGTGCTCTTGGGAGTGAGCGATGGGGGTCACATCATCAAACTTTCCCGATCGAAATGCTCCACCATGGCAACCATTTTTGTTGTCATAGCATAGCAACGCCCTTCGGCATCTATTGCGATGCATTACTGGAAACCACATTTATTGTCTATTACGTAACACGATCGCCGAAAGCGCCTCCGAGACTGTACGTTAAATACATGGTCTGTTGACACAATCTCCTGAGTGGCGTACGTTGACTTTCCAAATTCATGTGTGCCATAAAGTGGTTTTGGGTTGTAACTACTGGAAATGTAATCAGCCATATACATTGGTGAAGCGTTAACCTCTTGAGCGATCGATTAGAAACCACGATGTGGTTCGTTGCACGAACTTTATCAAACAAGGGTTTGAGCAACACCTTATTTGTTTGTTTCTGCTGTCTCCAAGCTCACTGAAACTAATCTGATGACGGTAAACACCCAGAGACCGGTAGTGGTGTGTAAGTGCGGGGGATGTGAGCAACGCATTACTTTGGTCATCCATAAGCGCCTCAAGTGCTTGACCAAGAATCACTTTGTGATTCTGAGTTTGAACATCGTGGTTCGTTGTACGAACCCTATGCAACAGTGGCATTCAAGTATATCTATCTTTACCACTTATCCACTGTTTCAAAGCTCAGTGAACCTAATCTTACTGTCTCCATATGATGACGGCAAACAGCCAGATACTGGATGTGATTTATATTTGGGCCAATGGATAAGCGTAATCCGTCGGTCTCTCTGGTCAGCGATACAAGCTTTCGGATAGCCTTTAGCTGACGTCGTTCGTGGGTACTTTAATTCCAGATGGTTACCTAGACGAACACACTACGCGTCAGCTGGAAGAGATTGGAAAAACTCTGTGGCGGTCATCGACTAATTCTTTACAGTGGCTTTAAACGGCTTACTTCTGGTCTAGCCTAGATTGGACGGACACACTTGCCTGGATGAAAGATAATATATCTCATTGGCAACGAATCATCTCCAATGTCTATTTCCCTTTGTTCCGAACTGCGTTTTTGACCATAAACTATAAACAAATCCGAAAAAAATAAGAAAAATGGTGAACACATCATTTTTCTCGTTTTTTCCATGTTAATTAAATAACTGACTAATCATGGCTTGAACCGATCCCCCGAGGTGATTATCGTTCATCGAAAACCGGTAAATAATCTGCTAATTATCGCGCTCCCCTTCAGTGTGAATTTTCTAAACGCAATTCACGTGTGACCCCGTTCAAACGTTTTTTTCGCTCACCTCAAATCCGTTTCAAGTGGATTTGCAAATTTGTGCGAATACCGTGCGGGGGGGTGTCAGTCGGTCAAGGTGTGAATGACGCAAGGTCAAGTAGACAAGGTGCGAATAGCTGCGGCATTTGAAACCACATAAACAGGTTTAATTATTTACGAATTAGACGTTGAACGGTTGGATTGAAATGTTGTAATTATGTTGATGTAAAGGACGGGGTTAGATATTCGATTCCGACATCTCGGCGATAACATCGTCAGATTTCTCTCGTCTTTGCACGTTCCGTCTTGAACATGCTGCTGATGTACTAAATGGAGAGAGTTTGTTTGGCTAAAAATTGCATGGCAAGGTGGTTGTCTGTGACTCAGTGAAAATACGTAGAACTTGTGATCAGCAATCTGCACGTCTAAACATGTGTACGAACTTTGCTAGCGAGTTGTTATGTTTCTTACCTTCAGTTGATGTTAACTATGGATGTACATCACAAACGAATGACTCAACAGTCTGATTCGGGGAGCAACGTTCTCATAGCCGGGGGTGGCAGTGGGGATAAGCTCTCACTGTCTATAGAATGCTCCCAAATAGCCTCTGACAACCAAGTCCAGCTTCTGGCCTGCACGAATGGCACCCCGAGCTCAGCGGAACAGTTTCTACCAAAAGAAGAAGGGGCGAGGGCGAGTGACTGACGCCTTAAAAGTAGTTTGCTTCGGGCAGATGGAGCTCGTTAGCCTGGGAAGGCATTTCGTCAAGGGGAAGGAAAACCCTGATTTTAAACCTCCGCTGCCTTGCCGAATACTAGATCGCGAGAAAGGCTTCGGGAGAAAACCTTGAGGAAATATCTGACGCAGGGTCTGGTAGACGGTTAGTCGATGCACATAACCTCTTTCTGGCAACTCCCTGCTGCCTTGCAGGTCGCACTTGTTTGTGCAAAGGCTAGAGAAGTTGACTCGGACAAACGCCGAGTGGTGCTGGGTACGGCACTTTGTACCCCAAATCCCAAGACTCTTCATTGAAGCCGACTCATCCACCAGGAGGAGATAGTCGCACATAAATAAGTAAATTAAAGCGCTCTCATCACTCGATCGATCGGTAGAATTTGCATGGTTTATGTTCAACAGCCGAGAGTAACATCTGATCTGACTCCGCTTCAAGATGACGTTTTACGCACCGTGCCTCCCAAGTGAGCAGTCAAGGACAAGTTTTTCCCAACTCGTATGGTCAATGTTTCATTGTTTCTTTTGCCGACTTCTTGATTTCCCCACAGCATATAGTAGATCTTTTGTAGTACAACCATTGTCATTCAAATACAGCATTTAGTGAGGAAGTCAAAGAGTCCACAGTGCATCTAGGAATCGCTGTGATGAGCAGTGCTAGTTCAATCAACCAAATCAGCTTGAATTAACGGCCGTTTTTCCGTTTTCTCACAAACAAACCTCCGTCCTTTGTGTCAACTTCGCAGTGTGCTCACTATCACGTGAGCACGTGTGTTTACGTTTGTCCTTCCTGATGTATCGAATCCGTTCGGACGTGATCACCACGTAGACGAGATGTTCCACCCCTCCACCCCGCCGCGTGGTGTATCAAATGCACACGACGAGGCTGCTCCGATTTTCAGCTCACTGCGTTCGAACGGCTACCGAGTGGAGTGAAAGAGCGGATCGATGAACGCAGCTGGTTGGAATCGATGTAAATCATCATGGTGTTAATGATGATGATGATGAAGAAGAAGAAGATGAAGATGGTGATGCTGGTGGTGATGATTATGATGATATTGATGATGAGGATGATGAGGATGATGATGATGATGATGATGATGATGATGATGATGATGATGATGATGATGATGATGATGAGGATGATGATGATGATGATGATGATGATGATGATGATGATGATGATGATGATGATGATGATGATGATGATGATGATGATGATGATGATGATGATGATGATGATGATGATGATGATGATGATGATGATGATGATGATGATGATGATTGATGATGATGATGATGATGATGATGATGATGATGATGATGATGATGATGATGATGATGATGATGATGATGATGATGATGATGATGATGATGATGATGATGATGATGATGATGATGATGATGATGATGATGATGATGATGATGATGATGATGATGAAGTCGACTGACAACCGGCACAGTTAGATTGGGAACTTTTTGTGATTACAAGATTTGCTCATAAAATATATGCATTTTCGTTTATGAACATGTGCTTAGACACATGTGATTGTGCACGTTGGTCACACCGACATTATCCATCAGTGGCATACAAGCGCAATTTGTTTACCATACCTCCACTGTTTCAAGCGCATGCGGATCTCGATGTTACTGTCCCTACGTGATCAGTGCAAACAGCACGAAACCGGTCGTGGGGAGTGTGTGTAATGGAGATGCATGCAAATGAGATTGTTCATAGCCATGATTCAAATAGAATCTACATGAGTGTGGGCTCTTGAGATTGAACAGGTTGGCCGTATCAACCTTAACCAACAGTGGTATACAAGCGCAACTTTTTTTTTACCATACCTCCACTGTTTCAAGCACATGCGGATCCTGATCCTACTGTCCCTACCTGATGAGTGCAATCAGCACGAAACCGGTCGTAGTGTGTGTGTGTGATGGAGATGCATGCAAATGAGCTTTTATATTTATGGTCATGGGTTCAAACCCAGTCTACGTGAGTGTGGGCTCATATGATTGAACAGGTTGGTCGTACCAACCTTATCCAACAGTGGCATACCAACGCAACTTGTTTAGCATGCCAACCATTTTATGGCTTTTATGAGACTTTTTATAATTTGGTAACTATAGTTACCGCTCTCAGAAATGGGTCGATGACTGTTTTTTGCTATTAAACAACCTGTATGCCCTCCTATTGACTAAATATTTCTTTGCATATCCAAATTCCTAAGGACCGGTCTATATGATGTCTACGTATATATTTTTTGTAAAAATATATATCGACTTAATGGCTACTGTAGGGATAAATGTTCTTTTGATCGTAAATCGTGAATCGCTGCACCAAAACGAATGGTTCATTTATCAATACACAATTATTTGAATGTTTGCGATAACCCTGAGTTCTACAAGCAGCTTAGACGAGAGTACTCATTGTATTCTTTTTTATTTTGAAGCAGCTGAATCAGAACTTGATGCGAGCTTTCACTTCTAAGTTCATCCAGATCTGTAGCGTTACCATGTGTACTATTTTCAAGTAGTGTTGACAAGTTGTTGTTTATTAATCCAAGCTCCACCTGCGTGAGATCTTTCATTTCAGGAACCTTTCAAAATGTGGTACACTCTCTACAGTGACAGTCCTATGTAAAATAGAATTTATCTTGGTAGAAAGATGAAGCATACTGTGAGTTAAACCTCACGACAGCCTTCGTCAAATTTTCAATCTTCATCCAATGAGCAGAACTGTCCTGGTTCATGAAAGCTAGTGGTTAAAGTCTCAATCTCCATATCCATTGTTCTCGTGAAACATTTTGCATTACATTTAGCTTCTTGCACGATTGCCACAAAGCCTTCTCAGCTGTGCTGCTTTTTCAGTCAGTGAGTAGTGAACAGACCATCTGATCCAAAAATTCGCTTGGATAATTGCAGCAATACACATTGGAAAGGCTCGCTGTACCTTCCGCAATGATGTTCAATGTGATGTCACTGTAAGCTTAACGTTATACCAAAATATCCGACTCCTTTCCCCTTGTTTAAAACAACTATTTTCATCCCATTTCATGCCGGCGGTTTTCTCCAAAATCAGTGGCACTAAGGGTTAAACTTATTATGAGTTCGTTAGCTGCAAATGTGTTCTTTCTTTCTCTAATCTGTACTTATTTCTGGTATGGTGAGGAATTAGTGAAATACACATTTTCGAAAACTGGGCAACTAAGGTTTGGTTCCAAAGGTTGTCATAGCCGGGGATGGCAGTGGGGATAAGCTCCTACTGTCTACAAAATGTTCCTATATGGCGCGCTTCTCAAATAGCCTCTGACAAACAAGTCCAGCTTCGGGCCTGCATCAGTGGCTCCCCGAGTCCGGTGGAACTGCTTCTACCAACAGGAGAAGGGGCGATGACGAGTAACTGGCTCCAGAAAACCTGTTTGCTTTGGGCAGATGTAGCTCGTTAGCATGGGAGTGCATTTCATCAAAGGGAAGAAAAACCCTGATTTTAAAAGTCCGCTGCCTTGCTGGATACCCGATCATGGGAAATGCTTCGGGAGAAAACCCTGAGGAAAAATCTGGAACAGAGTCTTGTAGACGGTTAGTTGGTGCACACCTCCTCTTTCTGGCAACTCCCTGCTGCCTTGCAGGTCGCATTTGAATGTGCAAAGGCTAGAAAAGCTGACTCGAACAAACGCCGAGTGGTGCTGGGGAGGCCGCTCTTTACCCAAATTCCCATATTGTGTCTGAGGGTGTGGTGGGTTTTCGCTTGGCAAGCGTTCTCCCTATAAAAAGCCACAAAAATCCAATGATGACATCACGACGCGGCGGATGTGACTCGCCGCTTCAAAAGTCACTGCCCCTTGTCATATCCAAGGACATTGTATGGTGCACAGGAAAAAACTGAAGTCACCAACCTATCAACGGGGTTATCGGGCCCCGAACTGGAAATTTCCAGAAAAGGGCGTATGAACCGCTTCGTCGGTCACCGGCCGCCGATAGGTGCGAACCTCTTTCGCTCCACTGCCTTGTGGGTAAAGGCTCGGGGTGGGAACCCCTAAACGAAATCTCCCCTACTTCGGTGTAGGCAACCGGGTAGTATCATGCCTACGTTCAACGATGCCGATGATAACGCTTTGTACCCCCCTTCTCGCTTTGTACATCTCATTTTTTATGTTGAACGGCACTATATCGGTATCAGATTGTGCAAATATAATATTATAATAATAATTAATACCCAAATTCCAATAATCTTCCTTGAAGCCGGACTTAATCCTCTCAGAGGAGATACTCCGCACCAAAGGTTTAATTTCAACTTGGGATCTCAATTACCCAGCTCATTGCAATGGGAAATTAGCGATTAGGTAGAAGCATATTTCTAGCTGAATAGCTGACAACCCTCCTGCTCGTAATGCGACATATCACACGTAGCGAGTACCGTAAATACCCGCGTATAGGACGATACCATGTATAAGACGCAGTGGATATTTGACCCTAAAAACGATGGAAAAACTGTGTACCTATGTATAGGACGCATCCTAATTTTAGTCCTTAATTTCCATTAATTTTTATAGAAACGGTGAACTTAAGTCAATCACGGTGACCTCCATACAATCGCTATGATCATCGTGTGTGCTGATTGCTGACTCATTCATCCTGTCAGTCAGCAGATGTCTGTCTAGACTATGTAGACTATCGTGGAAAGTGCACTTCTCATTCTTGGTCGTCATGTCGAATGATTGGATGACATTTTTAAGGAAAAGTTTCTGCTCCAACAAGAGTCAAATACTACTCCATGATTGGTTGATATTACATTTTCATGATTTTGAAGATACAGTTCATTATTACCCTTCAACGACGAAAGGGAGGAAGAGCTGGACTATCATGATGATTGCATAACACAACAGGAGTGTGCTGCTTTGTTGAATGAAGACAGTGACGACGAGGATAAATATTGATAAATATTGTACCGGTTTATAAAATAAATTTTTGATATTATGATAAATGCTTAATTTTTATAATAAAAGTATCCATGGATAAGACGCACCTGGGTTTTTAGGGCAACTCATGAAGAAAAAAAGTGCGTCCTATACGCGGGTATTTACGGTAATTTTTATAATAAATGTATCCATGGATAAGACGCAACTGGGTTTTTAGGGCAACTTATGAAGAAAAAAAGTGCGCCTTATACGCGGGTATTTACGGTACCACATTATCCCACATAATCTCAGCGGATCAGCTGGTTAGACAAACAGTCGATAGATTAGACAAAACCGCGTGTTAGTGGTTTAACCGTGGTGTTGAGCGCTAGTCACGTTCTATAGATATGGTTGCCATAGCAACGCCAATGAAATATTTATCAGCAAAGTTGGGACAGAACTGAGAGATAATTGATTCCGATCGACTAGATTTGGTGAGTTTTGGGGGAAAGATTGATGGATGGAAAATGTGGTTTTTAATTTTTAAGTAGATAAGCCTCAGAAAAGTGAACGTTGGGTGATTGTTTTCGATAGATGGCTTAACAAAGTAATGTGTTGCTCACATTCCCCGAAATGACACTCCACTACCGGCTTCTGACTGTTTGCCGTCATCAGGTGGAGACAATAAAATTAAATGGCTTAACTGTTTTAGTGAAATGTTGGAAAATTTGATAAAAAATGATGACCATAATGCGCTTCGAGGAGTTCAACAGAGGACAAAGTGTAAATTATGGGGGGTATTTGAATTAAACGGAGAACCAAGCTGGAACCCATAGTAGAGAGAGAACATCTTTAAGTTGATTGATAAGTTTCACTGTGACACAGAATCTTGACAGGTCGAAAGTGTATATATGATGGTCGGGCACTTAATCGTCAAAAAATCAATCGACAGACCCTTCACCACCCCAGACAGTTAATCCCAAGACATTAACCCCCAGTCACTTATCCCCAGTCATTAATCCCCAGTGTGATAAACTTCCTAAGGATGCAGAATAGGCATAATCAATTGATTTAGCAGGAGAGATCTGCCAATTATTTTAAGGAGCCGTCAATCTTTTACGTAGTGAGATCGCTGAATTGCCGAGATTGTCCAGGCCATGCAACGAAAAATAAGTGAACTAGGGATGAAAGCAGATTATGAGGCAGACGATGATTGTGTCGTTGAATAATGTAGTCGGCACATTTTAGATTTTAACCGAATCTATGCCTCAAAGTGAGAGGATGAATGAACTGTTATCTTATTTTGCACATAGCTTCGTTCGAGGTCGACGAATTAGAGGTAGAAGAGAAAACTTTGCACCAGCTATATTTGAACCTGAATCCTGGAATAAGTATGAAGACGCAAATAGTGGTGTTGCCTGAACGAATAATGCTGTAGAAGGCTGGCATCACTCTTTTCTTGCCCAGATCCCACCATGTGGACATTTATTAACGGTTTACAGAAGGATTGCCGACAGCATACGGCCTCAGTTCTTCAAGCAAGTGCTGGGGTTCATATCAAACAGAAAAAGAAGTATGCTGAGATATGCGCCAGGACATCTCGAACAATTCAGCGATACACAACTACGGAAAGATTGACGTTCTTAAAATCAATTGCATAACTTTCCCGCTAAATAACTTCATTTAAACCTATTCTGCATTCTTCAGAAGTTATCAAACTGGGGATTAAGTGAATGACGATTAAGTGTCACTAAACCGTTTATATTGGACAAACATTAAGAGATCTTTGCAATGGGCTAAAGGAAGATAGAAATGAATTGGAAAGCAACTCTGCGATTCCAGTGGACATCAATCACGCTCTAGTTGAATGAGTTCTGGATGCTGGCCACGTGTGTAACTCGATTACTGGAATACCAGTCACTGATCAGAGTTCTAGCCCCAGGTAAACACTTTCTACCTCAAATTGGCAAGCCATTACAGCATGCATCACTTCAAGCAGACATGCTTGCGTTGGATCGAGTCGGAAGGAGTTCTTGGCAACCGGAACAACAGCGAGCATTTTTCTCCCGCGCCTCTAGGTATGCTGCAGTGGACTTTCATAACACTGAGGCCCAAACATTTGCCAACAACTATGAAAACGTATTCACATACAACCATGTAGCATACATCGCAAACTTGGACTCCCTGACTAAAAAGGATGTACTACTGCTCGATAGAATATAACATGGGGCAACCAAATTCGTAAGTTGTTTCCAGAAAATAACGTACAAGGAAAGAATGCAAACGGTGAGCCTCCCCACCCCTATTCAAAGAAGCCTTTGGTTTGATGTCATCTACTTACACACAACTTATTACATGCTCCAGATCATCCAGTGAAACATTTATTCAAATACCGTGAGTCGACACATACACACAGCCAGTCAGCGACATCGTAATTTCCACATTCCTTGTAGTAACTGTCGCCAATATTTGTCATTTTGCACGTGACGGTTTTCTGTGAAATGGACTCGAATTGGTGTCCGATGTATCGAAATCAATGACCTTGGGTCGTGTCTTCATACATCTGACCGGTGTTCATGTAGTCTTGTGCTTAGCTTGCGGCTGGTTTGTCCGATGTAGTTTTTCTCGCAATCTCTGTACATAATCTTGTAGACAATATTCGATAGTTCTTCTTTTGCAACTTTGGCTTTTATATTGTTGAAGTGAAGTAATGTTGACACAGGTTTGACGGCGACCTCTATTCCAAACAGCCGAAGGACCCGAGCTGCTATTTCTGATATATTCTGCACATACGAAAGATCGCGTCTAACTATGATTTCATCATCGAGTCTTTGGTATGTACGTTTGAACTTGTTGCTTATATGATAAATTAATTGAATAGGACTACTTATTTAACGTGAGTAGTCATTCTTATTAGTTAAAATCTGGCCAAAATGACGCGCGGTTTTTTGAAGCGACACCGGGAGCTGTCATAATAGTATATTATGCTTTCAGTGTCGAACAATTAATACGAAATTTGGAAACGTATTTTTTGCATTATGATTTGGCTGCACCATCATATTGAGTGAGTAAGTATTTAATTGGACTATGCGTGGTTATTTGTTTTTTATTTTTTTCTGATCAAATTTAACATGTTATGTGTTTTCATCACTATAAATTTGTAAATCTTAAATATTGGTTCCACAAAGACCAGGGCGTTGATTTGGGTAACGTAGAAGTGCGAAGGAGTAGGGTAAAACCTTATAGGCAAAGACTTCACGCTGAGCGGTTGAAATATCCCCACAATCTGGGATCCGGTTATGCAGCGGTATGGATTAGCGTGTACGACACCTAATGTATATTTGTGTAAACAATCTGTCAGCAGAAATTGTTCCTATCCGCACATGACCAAACACATTTAAGGGCTTTTCATAGAATGCAGAAGGTGTATAATTTTAGCTTGTTCACGACTGTCTGTCTTAGATAACTGAGAGTTGATCAAGTGAAGGCAATTTAACCCTTTGTCTACGATAATTGGATGTAGGTATTTTATGATGTAGACACTTGAATGGCTGTAAAAAGAGTCCTACCAGACGTCGCCTGACAAGTGCTTTCCGATGGTGACTGAAGGTACCGACGGGAGCTACTGAGCAACCAACTGCTTGTTCAATTTCTATGGGCTAAAATTTGAGGTGGTAACTAGAGTTACCGTCAGTAGACAAAGGGGTAAACCTCAATCCTGTTGGTACCGAGACACACGGTCAGAAACGAAACGTTCCCCAAAAATCCGATCTTCACGATTCATGGCAAACTTTGCTTCAAGTATGTGGATCTCGATCGTACTCTTCTCAATTGGTGGACGCAAACAACACAAAACCGGTCGTGGGGTATGCTTGATGAAAGAGCATGTAAATATGAATATAGAAGCTCATTTCCATGCATCTCCATCCCACAAACACACCACGACCGGTTTCGTGCTGTTTGCACTCATCAGGTGGGGACAGCAGGATTAGGATCCGTATGCGCTTGTTTACCATGTAAATATGAATTCTCAACTCGTGCCAGCTTAAACCAACAGTGGCTTACAAGTTAAAATTTTGTTATCATTTGTCCACTGATTCCAAGCCTGCAACTTCGACAATATTGGTTGTAAAAGACTTAAATTTTGGCGTAAAATCATAAAGTATACATGTTTGAACTTCCCAATTTCTTATAAATCATTGCAACACGAACTTACCGACTCAGCTTCTTCGAGCGACATCTTTTGCCTCGACTTGGAAGCTTTCTGCGGTGTTCTTGCATGATGATGTGGATGACGATGATGGCTGCTGTTCAAGTGCTTGTCAATAATTGGCAAATGATGTTTACGATATGTTTCATCCGAGTGCGGTTCCGGTTCTTCCACAGTAGACGGATGGAATTTCGACTGGCGTAGATGAGCTGCCCGATTACCGAATACCGCGTTCGGGTAGGCCTTTGTGGCGGATTTGTCTTGGTCCCTGGTTCCGACGTACTTCAATTCACGTGACTCCGTTGAATCAGCCTCGTTCAACTCAAAGCGAGGAAGTGGGGGGATTCGCAAACCGTCGGTAGCCAATCCTGGTTGTCCAACGATGGACACCATCGGGGAAACAGATTCGGAAGATGAGTGTTCCCGTGGTTTACGGAGCAGTTTTCGCAGCCGAGCTGCTAGTTTACGACCTGATTTAAAACCGGCGGTTTTGGAGGAGGGCATATCCGTTTCCTCGTTAACGGGGGAGCTATCGGATTGGATACTCTCGCTTCGGGATTGGGGAAGAGAAGATGACCTTGGTTGTCTGATCTCGCGGCGATATTCTGGTTTAAATCTTTCCATAGTAATTTTATTTCTGAATGATTATATGTATATCAGCTTTGGAGCTTCTGAAATATTCAATATACAAGATTCAAGTTCAATAAACAAATCAATCAGATCTCAATTTATGTTGCTTCCTAGAAGGATACACAAAATGGATATGAACCAAGATTGGCTTTCAGTTGGTTACCGAGTTAAAACTACGTTTAATAAACAATATACAATATGCACAATACATCCTGACCAATATTTCTACCAACTATAGAGAGGGGCATTGAATAAATGTGAAATGTGAAATGGTGCAGTGCAGAATTGTCTGTATGAGAAGCTCTCAGTGGATAATATACATGTAATAAATATGAAATCTTCTTTCACAAACATTATTATTACCTTTCACATTTACCCTTCAAAAACCGCCTGATTTTAACTTAAAAGAATGACTACTCACGTTAAATAAGTAGTCATGCTCAATTAATTTATCATATAAGCAAGAAGAAGAAGAAATTGACTTTATTCGTACACACGAATTTTCAGCTGTTACAATAATTTCACCACAAATTTAAAAAATGATAAACATGTCCCGACATCGAGTTACAATTTGTCGACTGAACGATTTTTCTTGTCCGTCTTAATTGATTGACATACGATCCAGTTTACTAGCAAAAGTTTTTTGGCCAAAGGTTTCACTGCAAGTCCCGGTATCTCGTACTTCGTTCTAAAGTGCACGTCCAAATTTGACCTCAGTTGATCCGAAAATATTTGATGCATTTTACACTTGGATAAATTAATTGTATGCACGGCCGATTTGAAGGCCCCGCAACAAGTTCAACCGTACCCAACAAAGAAACGATGATGAAAGCAGTTAGGCGCGCTCTACCGTATGTGCAGAATATATCAGAAATCGAAGTTTAGATCCTTCGGCAATTTGGAATAGAGGTCGCGCACAAACCCGCATCAACATGACGCAATCACTTCAGCAATACAAAGACAAAGTTACAAAAGAAGAACAAACAAATATTGTCTACAAGATTACGTGCAGAGATTGCGAGAAGAACTACATCGAACAAACCGGCCGCAAGCTAAGCACAAGGTTACACGAACACCCAAGGTCACTGATTTCAATACATGTTGATAAATTCGGACACCAAGTCGATTGGGACAACGTGAGGATTTTGGCCAAAGAAAACAACCGACGAGCGCGAGAATTCATCGAAGCGTGGCACTCAACAACAACGATTAACCAGCACCTCCAATTGGCTACAACCTATGGACCAATGAAAACTCGATGGACAAGAATGCAACACATGAATTCCACCAACCAACGGGAGTGATGTCGTACGGACAGACGGACCCTATTAAAACCAATGAATACCAATTGCAAGACACTTCGAAAGACGTTCTGCCGATGATGTCATCTGGTTTGATGACGAAACGTCAAAGAACAAC
>JACCGJ010004050.1:0-19930 GCA_013407085.1 Atriophallophorus winterbourni | reverse complement strand
ACCAATCTCATATTCATAACAGAAGATTCAGCAGAAGCTAGATACATTAAGTTATCGGTCGACCGGATTTACTTCAACTTTTCTAATGTGTTCGACCGAATCAACGAAACTGCTGCATCGATTGGGAGCGTATTGAGTTTGAATTTCACTTTTAAAATGACTTCGTAGTTTTTGACAGGTCGTAAGTGGGCTCTACTAATCAACAGGACCTTTTCTAAGTAGAGGACAGTAAGGAATGGTGTACCACTAGTGTTGCTTACCGGTTCTCTTTTTTGGTTTGCGTGAATAATATAACACGGAGCCTACAATCACCTTGATGTTTTCGAACGATCTAAAAATATGGCACCCAATCCTGTCATCAAGTGATCAAGAAATCCTACATGACGATATTGACGCCATCATCAGCATTACTCAATTAACTTCTGCTTCATGCTGTAAAAATGAAACATTTGACAATAGGCAATGGTGAATCGTTCGATTATTACATACATGAAATGAAGATCCAAAGATGTACGGGACCCGTGATCTGGGTGCGATTGTGAGTTCCACTTTGAAAACCGCATCAAACATCGCTCATGTACGATCCATAGCCTTACGTTGTTGCAAAGACGAAATTTTACTGACTGGTCTATCCGAATGACGAAGCTACTCTTTAGCATATACGTTTGACTAATCCTTGTGTATGGTAACGTGGCGGCATTTTCCCGCACGGCAGCCGAAGAGAACCTCATCGAAAGTGTTCAGCGACTGACAACCAGATTTTGCATCAGACTGCACAAACTGTCATATCCCGAACGAGGTCTGAAAATAAATATCTTTTCGTAGTGACATGGTACTTCTCTATCGGATTATTCGGAACCAAGAGTATTATGATTGTATGCAGTGTCGTCGATTCTGGCTGAAAAAATAACCGAGTAGCCGGTCGATGCCGCGGTACATTAGGATAATAAGGCTCATCGGTGCTGTGCTCAGTGGAACCTATTCGTTTGCTTGGGTGTGGTCAAAAATATCCTTGTAAAACTTGGAGACACCAATATTGTTTATTACGTTTATCATGAAATTTTTGTCATATATTATTGGTTTGTATATGTTAAAACACAAAATTACAAGACAGCATGCAGTGAAACTACAAAAACAAGCTGCATTTATGTCGTATATTTCGCTTTCTCACTTTCTTTTTACGTATGTGCTTCTCTGCTTCCCCTACTTTATGTTGTTAGACACTGTGTCCTGCTCTAGATCTATGCCTCATGATGTTGATGATGAAACAAGCTAACTGGTCGCACAGAGAAGTAATCTTGTGTTACCATCGTCTTTAATAATACGTATATGAGTGGATATTGTTCTTGTGTCACATTCAAAATTGCATGTTCGTTTGCGCAATTGCCAAGAGTTCATCATTGTTTGTTTAACATTATTTACTATCTCAATCTATCAAAGTTATCTGGTAAACGTCATGTGTTTGTCTACTCGCATGACACAGATGTGCAGCCGTGTAGTGCTTTTGCTCTCTGCAACTATCACCGGGAAAATCGAGTTACCACCTGTTGTGAATTGAATGCGGAAACATACTGGAGTCTTACTGCCTATTTTCATTCTCATCTGTCTATACTTGGTCAACGTTGCAGTATCATAGCCCACGTGCAGTCTCTGATTGTGCGGCACTTTGCCTAGATCAGGCTTGTGCTTTCATACCATTTTAGCCCATGCGCGGTCTATGACTGTGCGACACTGCCTGATCATGACTGTGATTTCATACGTAGCCGCATAATATTGCACGACCAGCCTTGTTAGATTAGACAATAAACTTGTGATGGAATGTTTCATCATCGTTCATCATCAACGACAGCAATACACCGTTCACACGCGAATGAATTTCTCTTCACTTTTATTTTCTGACTTTATTTCATGACTACTCTGCCATGCAATCAAATCTTCACGGAAGATGTCCATCCGCTTTCTGTTTTGACACCTGTTTGCTTGCGTAGGATTGCTCGCATTGTTGGCAGCATCGCCTTACAAATATAGATGTCTGCAAGCGGGTGTTACGCCCAAGAGGTCACGAATTGAGATAATTGCCATACATTTGGTTGCACATTTGAGTTTGTATTTTGGATATTTGACCACATGATTTACATTATTAAATCATAAAAGTTCTCCTCCTTATAGAATCTTTCTCTGAATAAACTAGTTGCAATAAGCAAGTGATGATTCTTCTATTGATTCATCAACCGCTGATCTACTGCCATTTGCTTTATTGATTTACCTATTAGAATTATCTAAATTTAATGAGCTTACAAGTTTTCCAGTTTTGCACATTATAACATCGATCCCCTTAGTCAGTTATTTCGTATATGCGTTTACAGCTTTCCATGCCATGCCGGTTGCAACTTCCATTTCGAAACCCAGAAATGACAGTTCGCATTTCAAGGTCCCCAAAGTCGAACGCGGTCGCTCCACCAGTTCGAACATTGAACTTAATTTACGAAAATCCGCGAGTGATCAAAATCTAAAGACGTCGAATTCTGTTAAACAAACGCATGGATCTACTGATAGCTCCAGTGATCGGTCCTTTAAAAAGGCAACAGCGCTTGCCCATAAACATCACGGAAGTGCTGCCAGCTTGCAATCAGTCATCACAGGTCGAAACGCAAACACGAGACAAGATACGAAATTTCAGTTGCACACGATCAACGGATCTAAATCAAAATCTAATGCTCAGCGCATTTCTGTTAACAGTGACCTGCTTTCCAGAGTGGAAAAGGAAAAGAAGCAATATGAGGCTCGGATATCCGAACTGACACAAGTGACTGAATCGCGTAAAATGGAAATAGAAAAGTTGACGTTCGAACTCCGCCGTTTGAAACAGGAAGCATCCAAGTCAGCTACTACGATTGATGAACTGAAACAAGAAAATGCCAGTCTGAATTCCAGACTGGGTCTAACTGAAACGGATACCAAACATAAAAAACCCGAGACAGTCGTTCATAAGTCTCCGATCATCACACAGTCTCCTCCGGATTCTCTCGGCACGACCACCCGCATGACGCCAGGGGGTGCCGTCAGAACCTCTAGCTCGTTGTCTGTGGATTGGAACGAACCCACCGTATCAATTGACTGGGAAAATTTCGATTGCCAAACTAATTGTTTGCTTGATCTTCCAACGGAGGTTGTCGGTGTTCAACAACCTTTACCGTCTCTCGCAGTCGCTACACTCCAAGGTCGATTACTTAAAATGGAGGAAGTTAATTACACTACAAACGAGGAGTTGCAAGCCACCTTACAAGAATTGAGCGAACTACAAAGAAGTGTGGATGAAGCACAGGAAGAAGCACACAACCTAGCGTTTGAACGAAGCATTTTATTGGAGGCATTGTCAACACAGACCACTAAACTTGAACATTGTCGATTCCAAATTGAGCAATTGAAACACCTGCTTCTAACTGATCGACGGGCTCAGACAGCAGGATCACGCGAAAATCACTTTTGCGAACTCTATGCTTCAATTGAACACGAGAAACAGGTGCTTCTCAGCCAAAATAACGACTTGGCCCAAAGCAGTGATAGCTTAGCCAACGAATGTCGGATGCTCACTGAAAAAGCTTCACAGCTGCAGGACAATTTCGATAGTTTACAGGCAGAATACACAGCCTTAAAATCTGCCTATCAGAGCATGTCGCTTGAACTGAACTCAATAAAAACCACGTCGGATGACAAAAGTCTCAAAGAGGTGGCCTCTTCCAACCCCTGTTTGCCTGTTGTTTCGAAATCCTCTGGTGAAATCCCATCAAAATCGGGTAGTTGTCATCTCTGTGGTTCTGATACCATATCTCGAATGCAAACTGAGTTGCTAGATGCGAGACGAGAGCGTAATGAGTTGCGTGAGCAATATGAGATTTTGTGCTCTGAGCGTGAACGTGAGACTACGGAGTGGCGATTGTATGAACGGGATCTGTTGAAAACGGTTCAAGTCGCTGATCGTATAAGATGTGAATCGGAAGCGGAAACACAACGTTTGGTCAAAGAAAATGAATTACTGAAAAGTCAGGTGAGTATGTTATTCTTTAGTTGTCTAAGTTTTCACATGATATTTTGTTACTGTTCCGTTGCAATCACATAATACAGAACGAAGAAATGATCTGAAGCATAGCACTCGATTAGATATGGATGGGTGGTGGCTGAAAAAGTTGAAAAAATGGAAGTAACCAGCAATTCGAGTAACGTTCGAAAGCTGTTTCAGGTAATTCGATCTACAGGTTCTAAAACAATTGGAGTCAGCGAGACAATCACGAATAACGATGGCACCTTAATCACTAACAAAAGCGCCTTTTGTCTCGTTTTGCGGAGCATTTTCATGACCAATTTAGCTGGCCAGCAGCCGTTTCGCCCATTGTCTTCTATTTCACGTTGTGAACCCTGGTCGGTTGATTTAACGCCTCTGGGCGAAACCAAAATCAAACTCGGTTTTGAGTCAATGAAAAGATTCAAGGCAGCTGGTCCTGATGGACTGGCCCCGGTTCTGTTCAATGCGGTAGCGATATTCTATTAAACATTAGTTGACCTTTTCGTCAGAAATTGAACATGGAAACTATTCCCCAGTGTTATGAAGAATTTTAATGTTACGTTCTTGATATGGAGCTAATAATGCACCGTCTATGCTTCCCACAATATTGCCCAATCGATTATGAGAGAGAAGACCAAAGCTTCAGAGAAGTTCGTATGGGAGCTCACTTCCAATAATAACAAACATGGTTTACTCATCCATATATATAGGCTGAGAATGTAAAGGAAATGACCTTGGAAAATAGCACATTAAAACCGTGTCAAGGACTCGATGGACCAATCAGAATGAAGGGCGAATATGATCAAATTATAAACGTTATGATCAAATTATAATCATGTATATAATTCAAATCTATGTTGACATAGTGTCAATATAGAGTCGTAATATCTTCAAAGATATTGAGTTTTTAGGGAAAATAAACGTCTTTTCCCATTACCTCCCTTTTTAAAAGTGACTCAGTACCGACAGAGCTTGGGGTTCACTTGAAGTGGTACGACAGTCTTGCGTCTTCGGTTAGTCCATCGTCGGGGTTCTAGTGCGCGATCGGGAGCGATAATGTCAGGTGGTATTTCAACCGGGGGAGATGGTAGCTGGAAGGTATCAAATAGAAGATCCAACGGAAGATTCACTGGTTCCGCAGGTTCTAACTCCGACTGTCCTTCTCTTGGTCTCAATTGATTGAGATGGCGTATCCAAATGTCGTTTCCAACTTGGATGTCGAACATGACGCTACCTCTCCGACATACAACCTTGCCCTCGATCCATGGGTTTCTTCGTTGTCGATAATCACGAGCATAGACGCTGGATCCCACTTTGAAGCTCCTTTGACTGAGATGCTGATGAACCTGAGGTTGCGGTGGCTTCGGGACCATTGCGTTATTGACTGTACGAAGTTTTCTACCCATTAATGCTTCTGCTGGCGTTTGACCATTCATCAGGGATTCGTGTGGGGTTGTCCGGTAGACTAACAGGAATCGTTGCAAGTTGTCGACGGTAGTCCCCTCCCCTCGAGACTTGAGCATTGCTCTTTTGAATGTGTCGACAAACCTCTCCGCTTGTCCGTTCGATTGGGGATGGTAGATCGGAGTCCGGATATGCTCAATTGCATTCTTCTTGCAGAATTCGGCAAAATGAGCTGATGTGAATTGGGATCCATTATCTGAGACAATGGTGTCGGGAACTCCGTGTTGGCTGAATATCGAAGTGAGTGCTCCGATTGTGGTCGAACTTGTGGCAGGAGAGAGCGGGACGATTTCTGGCCATTTTGAATAAGCGTCTACCAAGACTAAGTAGGTGGTTCCGTTGAGTGGGCCGGCGAAGTCAATGTGTATACGCGACCATGCTTTGTCAGGTCGAGGCCACGGAACTGGTGTTGCGTGAGCAGGAAGTTTTGCCGCTTGTTGACAATTGGTACAGCGCCTGACAAACTCGGTGATGTCAGCGTCCATCCCTGGCCAGTAGGCGAAACTTCGAGCGATTGCTTTCATCCGATTGAGCCCCGGATGTCCAGCATGAAATTGACGTATTACCCGTTGACGCAAAGCAGCGGGAATAACGACTCGAGCACCAAACATGAGACAGTCATCCACGATTGATAAGGATTCCCGTCTTTGGAACAGTTGATTGTCATTCAATTGTGGTGCTAGCCTAGGCCATCCAGATTGAACATATCTGATAGCTTCTGAGAGAACCTCGTCGTCGTTCAGGGTCCTCTTGATATCTGCGACCGTCACGGGAAGGTTTCGGACTGCTGTGGTTAACTGATCACGTACATACCGCTCAGTAGATATAGCTGCAATCACCACGTCCCCGTCACTGCCTGTTTCGTTTGAGAGTAGACGGGATAGGGCGTCTGCTTGACCAAAATCTTCTGTTCTGCGGTATTGAATCTTGAAATCGTAACCAAGAAGAGTGAGGGCCCAACGTTGCAGACGATTAGCTGAATGAGCAGGGATCCCTTTCTTCGATCCAAATACCGAAATGAGCGGTTTGTGGTCCGTCAGCAGGGTGAAACTTCGACCGTAGATCAACTTGTGAAACCGTTTGACTGCGAACACGAGGGCCAACGCTTCCTTTTCTATCTGGCCGTACTTCTTCTCTGCTGGTGTCAGTGTTCGTGATGCATGCATGATAGCTTTCTCCGTTCCGTCAGGAAACTTGTGAGAGATGACCGCACCAACGCCATGGCTAGAAGCATCAGCGGCTACAACGATTGGTAATACCGGATCGTAATGCGTCAGCAGCAGCTCGGAACTCAGCATTGTTTTCACTGTGACGAAAGCATCTTCGCAATCGGGTGACCAGTTCCATGCCATGTCTTTCTGGAGAAGGCTGTTGAGCGGTGCACGAACATTGTGTAGTGATGGTAAGAAAGCGCTGTAGTAACTTACCAGTCCAAGAAATGAACGAAGCGTAGAGACATCTGTGGGTGCCGGCATTCGTTGAATAGCTTGGATATTCGCTGGATCAGGATGACGACCAGAAGCATCAAAGATGAAACCAAGGTATTTGATGGAATCCAGGTAAAACTGGCATTTCTCTGTACGAAGCCGGAGACCGCTGTCTTGTATCCTTTGTAAAACATCTTCCGTACGAGACTGTAGCTCACCTGTGTTTCGGCCAACGATTAGAATGTCGTCCATGTAGACCGCAACGCCTGGAATACCTGCCAAAATCGTGTCGATCGCTTGTTGGAAGATCGCGGGTGCGGTCTTCACGCCGAATGGGAGTCTGTTGAATTGATACAGTCCACGATGGGTATTGATCGTCAAAAACTCACGTGATTCAGGTGCGACTTCCACTTGAAAATAAGCTTCTGCCAGATCGAGTTTCGCAAAGCAGGTGCCGCCATTAAGTATGGTGAAGAGATCATCTGGTAACGGAAGCGGGTAGTGGTGAGTCTCAAGTGCATCATTGAGACCAGTCGAGAAATCTGCGCAAAGGCGAATCGAGCCATTGGTTTTCTTCACCACGACGATGGGTGCTGCCCAAGATGAGTACGTTACCGGAGAGATGATTCCAAGTTCATGTAGACGCTGTAGTTCCATCTCGACTTGGGGAAGTGAGGCATATGGTACAGGTCGTTTGGGGCGAAATACTGGCTTGGCTCCTGGACGAAGTTGAAGGACTGCTTGTGTATGCTTGCACTTACCAAGATCCTCTTTGAACAGATCGGAAAACCGGTTGACGATTTGATCGATTCTGTTTGAGGGTGCACTGCTGCACTGGATTTGGTTGCACAGAGCATTGATTGGCTGATCTGCCAGTTGGAGATCTTCGATCCAATCGAGTCCGAGAAGATTCAAGTTCGCTTTGGCGATGTAGCAGGTACATGGTGCTGTTTTCTCTCGGAAAGACACACAACACTTCAGTTGCCCGATTAATTTGAGTGATCCACCACAGGCACTGGTTGCAGGCGGACATGTTGAATAGATACGTGGGCTGCCAAGATCTTTCCAAACTGCTTCGGAGATGATTGTAATGTCCGATGCTGTATCCAGTTGAAGCTGGACGGGTATACCGTTGATCTGGATAGAGATGAACCGCCGTCTCGGAGATGAACTTACTTGGAATGTTGTTGTGACGCTGAGCGCGTGTCCGCTTGGTGCATGCTTCCAAGGAGTCCTGGGCTTTGATGCAAACCTCTGCTGGTTTTGCTGCGGCTTTGAAAATGATCTCGAAATCTTTGGTTTCGACGAAACTTGTTGTTTCGTTCTGGATCTGCAGAATCCTTCTTTGTGGCCTGTGACGTTGCACTGACTGCAACGGTGCTGTTTAAAGGGACAATATCGGACATAGTGCCAGGCTCCGCAATGCCAACATGGAGACGGTGGCTTCTTTGCGCTGGAAACTTGTGGTGGATGCCAATTGCTTTGCTGAACGGCATGGACGGTGTCGGGGCCATGATTCCCATGTTGAATCATTGCCGAATCTTCTTGGAGACGGACCAGTCGTAGATATTCATCACCAATGGCTTGGAGAGTGAATGAGGGTTCTTGCTCAAGTTTGTTGAGCAGTCGCGTTCGAATATCAGCGAAACGCGGAGACACCAGGCTGCATATGAATATCAAGGACTTGAACTGGTCGTCTGTGAGGGACCGCAACTTGAAGCGTTCGCATTCGCGATTGACAATGCCCATGTGTGTCAGGAAGTCGTCTGTGTCGTTCATTTTCAGCTTGAGGCACCTGTAGCGAGTGTTGAATAGAGATACATGCTCACCGAAGAGTTCAATCAGTGACTTGATCGTCTCATCAAAAGTTCTATCCCGAGGATTCTTGGGAAGGATCAGGTTACAGTACTTATCCAGCTCTGCTGGGCCAAGTTTACGTAGCAGCAGCCGGACTTTCCATGCATCATCTTGGGCTGAAAAATCAACACGAAAAAGATCTTCATAACGCCTGAACCAAGTTTCAAATGTGACGTTAGCTTCCGGATCATAGGAGAATTCTGCGATGCTGTTCGCAATTCCGTCAACGGAGGGTGGAATAGCACGAGGTTCTGTGATTGGTACTTGCTTCTGCAGAAGAAGTTCCATTAGCATCATTTGTCGCTCCAAAAGAATTTCTATCTTGGATTGTTCCATGATTTCGTAACTTGAATAAACCCGTCGCCAAACTGTTACGTTCTTGATATGGAGCTAATAATGCACCGTCTATGCTTCCCACAATATTGCCCAATCGATTATTGAGAGAGAAGACCAAAGCTTCAGAGAAGTTCGTATGGGAGCTCACTTCCAATAATAACAAACATGGTTTACTCATCCATATATATAGGCTGAGAATGTAAAAGGAAATGACCTTGGAAAATAGCACATTAAAACCGTGTCAAGGACTCAATGGACCAATCAGAATGAAGGGCGAATATGATCAAATTATAAACGTTATGATCAAATTATAATCATGTATATAATTCAAATCTATGTTGACATAGTGTCAATATAGAGTCGTAATATCTTCAAAGATATTGAGTTTTTAGGGAAAAGAACGTCTTTTCCCATTATATAATCATGCCTATTTTCACAAAAGGTGTGTGTACTTCGTGCTCCAATCACAGGGAAATAAACCTTACGCCCGTCATTACCTGGTATCTTGCTTCAGTATGTATTCGGCGCCTTACATTGCACAGAGGCTCCTAGATTCGTGAAGAGAAAGCAGGATTTCGTCCAGGTAGAGGATGTGTCGATCACATATTCACTCTTCGACAAGCCCTTGATCATCGCCATGCAGCCCACTGTAGCGATCTTACTTGATTTTAAGTGTTCTCTTGATTCAGTGGATACTTTATTAATCAAAGCTGTCCCAAAAAGTACGTGATCATATTTCAAGCGCTTTATTCCTATAGTTTCATGCGCATTAACGGTGTACAATAGTCTGTCAGCCAACTTTCCTACGGTTAGTGGTGTCCGAGAAAGGTGTCCGATTTCTCCATTTTCGTTCACTTTTGTAATTGATGCTATATGATGATGCTATGTATGTAATGCAGGCGTACGGACACCGGGTATTCAGATGGGTGCGACAAGAAACTTCTTGATCTAAATTATGCCGACGACGTGGTTCTACTCTTTGATTCCTATGCGGATGCTCAGTCTACTTTAGACCGACTATGTAGCATCATACCATCCTTTGGTATGAACTTTGCACCCTACAAGTGCGAAATTCTATTACAAAATATTGATACAATCGAAACAGCGCTAAGCCTCAATGATGAGGAACTTACGACTTTATTCTGTGTGGATAGGTGCATTACTAGCAACGCTTGTTTAAATAAAGAGATTTCAACCCGCATTTACAGAGCTACGGTAGCTTTTCGTAACTTGGGTCATCTGTGGCGTCAAATAGGTTTGTCCCTAAATCACACGGGTAGAGTCTATAAAGCTATAGTAAGCGCGGTTTTACCGTACGGATGTGAAGCATAGAATCTGAGAAAGGAGAAATAAATCGTCTGCATGTATTCGACAATCGCTGTCTCCACACAATTGCTGGAGTTACTTGGCACCATCAACATAGAATCTTCGGTGGCGAGGTACATGCCGAAAAACAAGTTAACGTGCATGGACTTCGCTGGCTGGCCACGTATTACGAATGAGAAATCATCGTTATCCAAAAGTGGTTTTGTTTGCCACTGCTAACTCGGAATCGCGTCGTTGTAAGGGTGAACAGCAGCTCACTTGGCTCAAGCAGATGAGTGCGATTACTGTTAAACTAGCTGTGGTTGGTGTAACTCGTCTTACAGACTGGGGTCCAAAAGATGAGAATTCGCAGTGGCTTCTTGTGGCCCAAAATGGTGTTCAGTGCCGGTCTTGTTGTAGACATCTAGGAGCGTTTGATTAATCTTGTCTGTTGTCCAGTCAAGTGGCAATGGAAGCTTGTTATGATGCGTGATAGTGAAAGCCGCAAAGTAGCTGTCATGATGATGTCGCTCTACTCGTTCACAACCCTTTTCTTGAATACATGTTTGATTCGAGGTGGAAAAACCTCATCCCAGTGTGTCGGTGCCTAATCTTTTATATGTTCAATAACTTTTAGGTCCCACCGTTCTCCATATCTTTCAGAATATTTTACTTTGTCATGGTTGTATGGCAATTAAAGCACTTGTTACTTGGTACCGGTGTAATGCAGGCAATGATGTTGTTGCTGATGATACTATCAATAACCCTGTATCTATTTTCTACCGATGCCCTGCTATGTTATGCTAAGTTTTCCTGCGAAATTCAAGTTCGTTTTCCAATGTACCTCATTTCTAAAACGAATGTTGACACGTTCAATTTAGCTCAAAACCAGCTGCTGTTTTTGGTTGCGGAAAGCTAATAACTCCTGACTTAACCGGTTATCGTGGGCGATTCGGATGCGATTGTTATTCAAAAATAAACAATGTCAGAAGTGCACATTCGCAGTTGTTTTCCATCGTAAAAGGCCAATTAAAGTATTTGTCTGTTTTCATTAAATAAGTAGGCATAAATTGATTATGACGATTTTGTCGACGATGTTTCGAGAGTTGAGTCCCCGCGCACGCAACGTAACTGCATCAGAAGTTATCTATGCCCCATAAATCTCTTTTGGCGAATCGGCCCGACGTTAG
Organism: Atriophallophorus winterbourni; assembly: GCA_013407085.1. Classification (NCBI taxonomy): domain Eukaryota; kingdom Metazoa; phylum Platyhelminthes; class Trematoda; order Plagiorchiida; family Microphallidae; genus Atriophallophorus; species Atriophallophorus winterbourni. Next base: position 8,288 of record JACCGJ010004050.1, on the reverse strand, counting down.
AGGATGATTTCTATCTAATGTGCTGCAACGGTTGTTTCCTTTGACGTACTAGCACTAAATAATAGAATAATGTAGGAATTATTAAGGCAGCGAATGGATTGTTTTAATCGATCTACATCTAACCTTCTCTATCTTCCCCGGGGAATTCAACCAACTATCAACGATTCAGAATGAATTGCTTCACTCGAACATCAGTCGGTTGAGATAGTTCAGGGTGTTTATCCTGGAACCAACCCACATCCTTTCTATAAAGTTTAACTAAATAAAAGCTGATAAGACCGTCTCATTTCATTGCCAATTGACATGTCTGGTTTCTGTTGGTTTTGATTGCCTCGAGTTTGCGATTGTTTACTTACAGGTCGAAACTCTGCGCCACGAAGTGAACGCTTACTCCAGTGACCTTGCTTTGGCAAAAGAGAAGCTTGCTAATCTCTCGAAGCTGGACTTTCAAAGCAAAATTCCCAACCCCGAGCCTACGCCATATTCCGACGAAAAGCCCCGCAGCACAGATGCTTCTACTACAGGCCCGCCTTCATCGAACTTGGAGGACTCACGGTCTACGACAATTCAACCTCGGCTCTGTTCCAATGATTTCGTGACTTCTTATCCATCTCACCGCCCTGCTACAAACTTGCATGCACCCTATCCGTCCTCCCCGAGTGTTCCACTTCGAGCTAGCTGTATGACTAATGGACCAACAGTACGCAGTCTCATTCAGAGCATCGAGAACAAGGTGAGTCAATAACAAATACACACGCACGCTTTTCACTTCTAGCTTCTCTCATTCCGACACAATATCACCTACATACGTAGTCGCTTCTCAACACTTAATAAGCGATTAAATGTGATGAATAGCTCTTGAAAAAGGAATCGAATAATTCCTACATTTCGTGACAATGCGTCTTGCAGTTTCTCTGCTCCTAATTTCTATCGAGAGGACCTTCAAATTTACCCACGTGCTCCGGCGCACTCCAATTTGGACTAACTAAGCAAAATGGTATACATACTGATTGAACGCCGTGCCTCTTTCCGATTCCCTCCCATCACCAATCGAAGTAGGAAGTATGTCCCAACGATACGGTCTCTAAACCGCATCTCTATTCTTTTTCTTGAAGATGGCATGCCATGTTAAATAGCTTGAACGATATATTCTACTTCTTTATTACAATGATGGCGAGTGCTAAGAGCTGGTGAAATAAGTTTTTCTGGTTGTGTTCAGCATATACCCTTAGGCTCTCTCACACTTTGTAAATATAATTGTTTTCATAGCAGCACTGCCTATCAGCTCTACTCGTTATCGTTGATGATGAAGAAACTTTTGAATGTTTTCAACAATTTATTTATGCCACACGATGACGACTGGTCTAACTCTCAACGTGACTGTCATTCGACTATCAAAATCGTACTTCGTGAATCAGATTTTCTCTGTATTGTTTAACACCACTTGTTCATTTGACGTTTAAACAAAATTCTAGCAGTGTATTGTTCTCAACGTGATACCCTCGATGGATTTCTAATTAACACAAATTCCACTCCGACTATTATCGGGCGTCGTTCAGGCACCTCATCACACATTGTGCTTATCGCATTGAACTTGCTAGGCCAGGCTTGAATCACCCTGGAACAACGAATACGGGGCACTTTTGTATCATTTACGTTTCGATCTCACGCGATCACGCTCTGCGTGCTTTGAGCATTACTCGTACAACGTTCAACTTATCAATGCACATATAAGCGTGTTTTCAAATTGGGCGCCCGAGCAGTCACAATGTCTCGGGCGTTTGGGCGTGTTACTTTTTCGGTTACTAACTTTTTCATAGTTTGCCTTCTTTCTCCTTTAACATTACATGATTAATCGGATTGTTGTTTTGTTAGTTATGTTGGTGATTATACTTGTCATGAAGAGAAAAGAGTACAGAACCTCTGTGCCGTTTCTCGCCACCAACAACCACTTGATCTCTCTAAAGGCCATTTCATTTTCACCAAAACTCGGTTAAACCATGCCTCAGAATTAAGTCTCCTTGGTAGAGCTGTTACATGGTCCGTTTGTGAGAATAATCAGTCATCCTGGGCGGAAAATGCATTTGACTGCACTGTTTTTGTTCTGATTAGTACCATCTCTGGACGCCACAGCTTTGACCTGAATCTGATCGTTTACTGCAGAGATAATATAGCTGTGCGGGTTTTACGCTTAATTCATTTGCTCAACCACCCATCACACTTAAGTACGGACATTATTACTTCAGCACAGACGTAGCTAACCAATCTTTTGTAAGACAATTTTGAATCGTTTGTGACTGATGGATTATGGTGAATTGCCACGAGAGGGCTGAGTTTACTTTGTCCCTACCAAAGCCTGTTTGGATGCGTTACTAGCGTTACTGCAGCAATGTTTGCTAAATTTCCCCCGTTATATCTAGATATGCTCATTATTTTAACACTACACAAATGTGGAGATGCATCTGTGTGCGTTGTATTTTACTTCTCGAGCAGCATCTTACAGTTCGTGATCACCCCATATATCATATTCATACGTTTCTCATTAAGACCTTGTCATTTTCTCCCCACCAGTCATCCATTGTGTTTTATTCATTCTCCTTCTTTCGATGTAAGTTGTGTCCGATCCTTTATTTTCATTCACGCCACTGGAACGCATCGCACCGCTAACATCTAATCACTCTGACCAACCGGCCACTAGTCTAGCTAATTGGCTGTTGTGCTTTGTTGAGCGGAATATTGTCTACTTTGCGGATATTAATTGATGTCCTAACCAACCCAATTGTCGTTATTACCCTCGCCATTACCATACTTAGGTCTGGCTCAAGTGTTTCCCGTCAAATTGATCTATTTGGGGAATTTTCGGGCGTTCATGCAACGGTTGTTGTTTGTCGTCAAATTGATCTCATTCAATTAACCCCGAATTGTACGAATCGTGCCAGATACCTTGACGTTCCTAATTTAATCGTCCCAGTATCTGCCTTCGTTGATTCAGTGCGGTGTTGCGTATTGATTGCACGGATGTGCAATCGTACAGTACGGCTAACATCGTGCTAAATTGATTGGCCATCGGTGGTGAGCGGCATGCTGAAACAGGCTGGAGTCTCACTACCATTTCTATTTTCATTCTCATATCTGTTTAGGCCTGGGCAACCTGACAGTATCTCAGCCCACGTGCAGTCTCTGACTGTACGGCACTTTGCCTGGATCAGGCTTGTGCATTCATTCGTTGATTGCACATGTTTATGGGCTCTTCACCACAGTCAACTGCATGCAACCGATCATGCAAATGGTAAATTGTGGTGCAATTGTGTTGCTCGACCCATTTAAAGTTAAAGCGTCTTACCTTCATTCAATCGTCCTGCTTTTACCATATCCTGCAGTCACAGGAAGCGAATCAAGTCATTTTATTCGACATACTAATGGTACGATCGAGAGAGCGAAACAAGTAGAGCACGGATGTGCAATCGTGCAGTATTTCTATGCTGTGTGGTTAACATCGTGCTAGATTGATTGGCCAAAGGTAGTGAGCTGCATGCTGAAACAGGCTGGAGTCTAACTACCATTTCCCGTTCTTTTTACTTCCTCATATCTGTCTAGGCCTGGGCAACATGACAGTATTTTAGCCTACGTGCAGTCTGTGACTGTGCGGCACTTTGCTTGGATCAGGCTTGTGCTTTCATACCATACCATATAGAGCTAGTCTCATCGTGTAAACTTTCGTTATACTAGCCCAGTCCAATTTACACTCAATGCTTTTATCGGTCATGCCTATTCGATCGCAATGCGGCACACGAAATTCACCCAGACAAAGAACACGTTAAAACTCGTTTCGCACATGATCTCGCGCCTGCCTTTGTTTCAGTGTATCAAATTGTTTTCCGTCCATTGGCAGACACATTTTTCCATTATCACTGAGGCTTACTCAGGTTGTTTTTGTTGTTGTCGCGTTTGCTATCCGAAGCATTGTTTTTTTCGCTGTTGGCGTTTACAAATAATCGAAGTGTACTGGCTTCAGTGTATCTTCCAATCATCAGAAGGTATGCGTTCTATGATAGGAAAGAAGTTACGTTGTAATCATGTTTCACATTGTCGCCATTCAGACAGTTTGCGATTCTGGCTGCTGCATAGCGTGGACATTAATCATCTGCAGCGCGATACAAAATGTGTAGCCGTTAATATTGCTATTTGAAACTCGTATGTCCACCACTCAATCATCTGAAGATCTTATATTTTGACCGCATGTTGCACGGTTTTAACAGTCATTTCCAATGTTCTTGTACAAGACGCCGTTCTGCTCAGTACATTTCTAATTGATCGGAGAAGCTCATCACCATGATCGTGGACACCGTTAGACCTGTGTGAAGTAGCGAGTGCTTAACTGCCATGCAACCATGGTATGAAAGGTATGAAAGCACAAGCCTGAACTAGGCAAAGTGCCGCACAGTCAGAGACTGCAACCGTGGCATGTCGAAATCCTAAAATGTTGGGGAAAGATGTGATATAAAAGCTCTAAAAGGACAGACACACAGGGATGAGGTTCCTATACCTCGAATCTATCATGCATTCATTCAACTGTTGTGAACGAGTAGAGCGGCATCTGCATTAAAAGTTCCTTGCGGCTTTCACTGTCACACTTCATAACAAGCTTTCCTCGCCACTTCACTTGAGATTATACAACATTAATCAAACACCCCAAGAAGATGTCTACAACAATACTGCAATTCAACATGGTTTTGAGCCGTGTTACTGAGGGTGAGAAGCCAGTGGAAATTCTGATCTCTCACCCCAACCCAGAAGACAGTTTAAAAGCCAAAGCCTTCATTTGTTTGAGTCAATTCAGAGTCTGGCACCCTTACAAGGACGCCACTGTGAATTAGGAGTGGCAAACCAAACCATGTTAGCGAAACGGTGATTTCCCAGTCGTAATACAGGCACGGATGTGCAATCGTGCAGTATTTCTATGCTATGTGGCTAACATCGTGCTAAATTGATTGGCCACCGGTAGTGAGCTGCATGCTGAAACACGCTGGAGTCTCACTACCATTTCTATCTCTCTATTTTCTTTCTATTTCTTTTGTCATATCTGTCTAGGCATGGGCAACCTGTCAGTATCTCAGCCCACGTGCAGTCTCTGACTGTGCCGCAATTTGCCTGGATCAGGCTTGTGCTTTCACAGTCGTAATACGTGGCCTAACCAGCGAAGTCTATACGAGAAGGTCATCGCTGCTAGTTAGTTCAATCGTTCTGCGCATATTTCAGCAACGACTGTAATAGTCAGAAACTTGGTTCATTGAAAATCAAGAGTCAAATTTACGACGCAAGTGTCCACATTTAATAAAACTTCTACGTTTTACAAAAATGTCAGCAAAGGCTCTCACAATAGCAAGAGCAATTTTATCTGTGACGCGATATCTTTAATTGGGACTCCCGTTATGCTCTCGTCACATTTCCGCTAATATCGGTTTTCTTAGTCGATCCTAATGTCCGGTCCCTCTTGTCGTGACCTTACACCGTTTTTTACACGATTGGAGCAACATGATCCATCACTCCAGCAGGTTCTCGTAATAACTTTTCACGAAACCCAGAGAATCACAGAAATAGTTTCACTTTTCCGACTTCAACAAAATTAATTCGTTCAACAACTTCTGATCGATCAACTGATGCCCCCAAATTCCATTTATTTTCCCTTGTCTTGAATGTGGTTTATTCATGTGCGCTGCCTTCTTCCGACTTCGATTGCTACTTTCACCATATTCCGCTTTCAATACACAGCGAGACTTTATGTCATTATTTTACCGCTTGCTATTCAAAGCACAAGCCGAATTGCAGCTTTGTTTTTCAGCTGATCGTCAGATTTTCGAACGGTTCCACTGGGATCAGTGATTTTACGTGCTAGCTAGCTAGATCTGTCCATGCTTGATTGGTTACTAATTCCCCTGTATCACCCAACATTTTCCAATTTGCTCATCTCTTCGCTTTTACCACCTTATTTTTCTCTAGGTCAAAGCTGTTCAGCATCAGAAACGTGGCTTAGCATCCAGCAAACCAACTTCTCAAACGTCCAAATCTTCCGCCACATCCTCGCTGTGTTACTTCTCTCGTTCCACCAATCCGATCAATAACAGCATAGAACGCGTTCGACTTACCGGTGCCGCTTTGAAAGTGAACAGTCCCGGGAAACCGGTTCCTTCACTTCGAGCCACGCATCCATTCGCTTGTGGTTCTATGCAATCGAGCACCGATTTTGCTAAGGAAAATGGCTCTGCACCCGGAGGACCGACCACTTGTCCGCCGACTATCGAGGCCAATCGACGAGTCCCGAATTCCGGCGATCCCTCCTCGCTCAACACCAACTCCATGGTAGATCCATTCTATTCTCGAACTCACAGACAGGACGTGACGGCAAGCAAGTGAGTCTAGTGTGTGGGGTTTTTCAAAACCGTTCATTCGCAGGCTTCACCATCTCTATGTCAACACGAATAGGCTCGATTTCGTTCACGCATGTTGATCCAGCCCTCGTATTCACCTGGTTGTATCAACCATGTGCCTCGCGTTTGTCGACACATACCGAAAACATAAATTGATTGACTCGCACAGTTCTGAGTGCACACAATTCACTCGGGCTTGCTTTAATTTAACTTACTTTTTCACATTTTGCGGCCCTTATTTCGCCGTCACTCTGATTTTACCTCACTTATCACTCATCGGATGGCACACAATATTCTATTATTGCCAGCGGGCGGAAACCATATGGTTAATCCGTAACTTGGTGTGAATTTAGGGCTGTTCACGTGATTACACGATGCTATACCATTATTCTCTCAAGTGTGTTAGTGATCAGGAATCAGGTTTAGGCGCACCGCGGTTACGTAGCAAGCTCCATCACATCGTTATTCACGCATAATGAAATGTCAGTCACCAATGATACATCATATCGTTGGCTGGCCAATTTTTGAGCAACACCTCGTTTAGATTTCATATGTTTCATTAATATGAAATACTTGTATCGGACGTGTATTATGAACGACGTAACATTACAAAAATAATGACCTTGACGAAGATCGTGACCTCTCGGCGAATTCCACGTAACGCCGTATTGCATTGTTCGAACTATCTCTCTTTCTCAAAACGAGTTATTGTTCGCTCTCGTTTGTCAACAGCTGGACAGAGCAGTTTGATATAACCGAGACAATCGCGTTGGTTAGGGAAGTTGATGGACAGACACCCTTCTACCTAGTTTCAGCTGTGTTTGTGGCATTAAAAATTAAGTTTTATTGGTGCTGTCGTTGGTGTAACGTTGTTGCTCGAGAGATTTAAGATTCTGTTTCACGCGGTCGCATGGGATGAACTTGCACAGCAAACTCACTTAAATACTATTTTCATGAGTTGTATGGCCATCGGTTTTAGATTATCAGATGCGTATTATTATTATTATTTCCAATTTCCTATCCTGTTTATCGATTAGAACAGTATTCAAGGTAACCTTGATTGACTAATTTGCATACACGAATCCCGCAATTGCATGTTTGCGCAGCGTGCGTCACTGAAAAAAAAACTATCTCAGGGTGTTTCAAGTAAAAATGTAGGCTTTTCATCCCAGTAAATTATTCAAAATGTTTTGTGCTTTGGGTATTGTTTCCAACCACAACGATCGTCAACTAACCAGTCTTATTTACATACATATTCAACATCTCAATGAAGTCTCAAAACTTGAACGCATTCACATTTATCTAAATCGCGGAACACATGTTCCGATCTGAATAAGTGTGGACGCATTTTTACCGCCATCGGTAGTGTAATTTATGCCTAGATCTACTGGGAATGGTGCACTTGACAAACGAAGAAGACGCAGACATGCCAACTTGATGGGTGCGTTAAATCGACTTTGCGATTCCGTGAACCTTTGTGTGTTTTACATTAGTTTCTTCATGCTGGTTTACGCAAACACTTGAAAAATTGGCCACATCATAGACGCTGAAGGACACGTGATTCAAAGCCTTAAATTTTTTTTGAGTGCTCAATTATGTTGAGATCGACATTTGTGGGTCTTCAATTATTAATACAATCTGCTTCACTAGAGCCTGTTCATTCACTGGTTAAAACCTTTTCCTTTGTTACCTAGTTAGTCGTGGCTGTGAGATCGACATTTGTGGGTCTTCAATTATTAATACAATCTGCTTCACTAGAGCCTGTTCATTCACTGGTTAAAACCTTTTCCTTTGTTACCTAGTTAGTCGTGGCTGTGCAGTACTTTTGTGCAGTGCGACTGACACCGTGCTAAATTGATT
>JACCGJ010004049.1:0-14066 GCA_013407085.1 Atriophallophorus winterbourni | reverse complement strand
ATACGATTGTAACAGCTAACTCCTAGAATGATACGGAGACACCGGTTGTCAAATACTTGGAGACGCTGAATGTGTTCTTTACGTAAGGTCCAGGTTTCGCACCCATACAGTAACACAGCCCGAACTGTCGCTTTATAGACTCTACCCTTGAGTAGCAGAGACAGTCCTTTCTGACGCCAGAGGTGACCTAGGTTGCGGATTCAGGAGGAACAATCTCTCCCACAGCGCTTGCAACGATAGACAGAACTCGGTTGTAGGACGTCAGGTGCACGCCGGCAGGTGAATATGCGTTCAGCAGACAAGAACTGTATCTCCTCCTCCCCAGCTTGCGGACGATGCTTTACACAATGTGAGCGGTCAAGAGCAAGTTCTTCCCAACTCGCGGGATCAATGCCAAGAGCTTTCATAACTCTTTTGCAAAAGTCTTTGTACCGCAAGTGCGGTCTGCCCAATGGTCGACTTCCTACTTGCTACTCACCATAGAGTATATCTTTCGGAATACGACTATTTTCCATTCTGTAGACGTGGTCAAGCCACCATAGGCGGCTCTGCCGTAGTAGGGAAGATGTGCTACTTGTCATTTGCATAATACATGTGTGCCAACATAGTTTTTATTGTTTGTATTGTGGAATGTAAGGGTGACCAACGGTTGACGGAATATACCCAGGGGTGTGAATCGTGTTGAAAACGACCAGTGTTTAATGTGTGATTGTGTGTTTTTGAGCGAAGAGTTGACAGCTTAATAGGCGACAGAACCAAATAACGCAGGTTATAATCCTGCTATGACATAACAGAAAATGAGGGGCGAAATGGGCTATAGAAAATTATGGGGCACGTTTCGCACTTGACAAAGAAGCTTCATGAATCCAGAGGTTTCGATACACAAAACAAGCTAGACCAGACATTTTGATATTATAAGTCACTGTTGGAGAGTGTTTGCAAGTCCAACCTTTTTAATCACGTGTGTGCACACACATATTCATTCATTCAGTCCTCTCCGTGCCGGGTGGCACATGAGGCGAAGACAACTTCACGCCAGTGGTTCCGGTCTGTCGCTGCTTCCTTTGCCTTCTGCACCGTGAATCCTTGTGCATGTAGTTCGCACGTTCCAACGTTCTGCGCCAAGTTTCCTTGGGCCATCCCCTTGTCGTTTACCTTGCGGATGCCAGTGAATGGCTACCTTCGTATGCGAACTGGGATCCATCCTGCAGACATGACCGAACCACGGATCTGTTGTCATCGTTTCCGTAGCAATGTAGGTTTTACGGGATAGGGTAGCTAGCCCTAAGCCCAACCCTCCTCCTTTCTCAAACGGGCTTCGGACCGTCCTTGGCGGAGTAGCACACACATATAGGTGAGTTAAAAGCCGGGGCTTGACCGAAAATCCGTATGTGCAAGCATTTCCATCAGACAAACTCACGAGCTGTTTATACTCATTAGGCGAGGACATTATGATCAGGAAGCACATTACTTGAAACAGTGGAAAAATGCCAAAAAAGTGGAGATTGTAAGCCATGTTGGACAAAGCATCTCATTTTGTTGGTCCCAGTTACCATTTAACCCAGCTTGGAAAATCTCTGCACCACACGTATCAGCATGGCACGCAAGATCTGGTCTGGACCACAGCAGAAAATGATCGTGGTATCTGGGGTTCGTTTAACCTGGACAGCATTGCCGGATGGTGTACAATAAAGCTTGCCGTATCTTGAGTCTTCTCAAAAGAATATTCCGGATTTTTACACCCGAAACCCTACCCCGGGTTATTAACACGTATATACGTCCTGTTATGGAATATTCCATCCAAGACTGGGCACCATGGCTGAGGAAGAATATCGAACTACTCGACAGGATTTATCATCGTGCTACAAAGTTGGTCTCCCGGTACAAAAATTTGCCTTTCACAGAGCGAATGTTAAAACTGAACCTACACGATTTTACCCAACGGCGGATATGTTGACCTTCAAAATCCTGCATTCTGTAAACCATCCCCTTTAACACTTGCTAAAGCCCAATGACCTTAATAGAACATGAACACATTCAAAGGCTTTAAGCATTCCGCATTCTCGATTGGATATACGTCGTAATTATTTCTCCATAAGAATTTGTTTCACTTGGAACTATTTGCCTGAAGAAATCACACGATCAGAATCTGTTGAGGTTTTCGCTTCCAAACTCGATGAGTTTATGACGAACCATGCGCTATGCGAGTGTCCCTATTAATTTCTGAGATATTATATATATATATATATTTTTATATATTACATATACCTTGTCATCCTACGGTTATTGTTAAGCATAATGGTTGTTCTACCATACAATTTTCTGAGTTTCTGAAGGTTGCTACGACCAACCCGTTCGAACAAATGTGCCCACAAAACCGACTTGTGATGGAAATGCATGCAAATGAGTAGGAGGCGATCGTCTGATGTCGTTCGATGTAAGTGCAGAGTAGATGTATTTCGCTACATCGCGGCAGCGTTAGCTACCAGAAAGGTGAATCGCACGCCCAGAATTGGCGACGGCGTAAATGCAATCAAGTAAAGACCTGTTGTTTGTGAAAGACGAGGTAGATACATTAAGACGACGTACCGTCTGCCACAGAAATGAGAGTAGATAACGATCTGGCATGTGATCAACGCACGTGGGCTGTTGTTATGCGACTTACCAATGAAGCCATCATCATCATCACAGACAGTATTACACCGGTAGCACGTACCGAATGCTTAACTGCCACACAACCATGAAAAAGCAAAATCCTAAAAGATGGGGAAGGGTGGGACTTAAATTGCTACAGATTCTCTGGAAGAGTAAGTACAAACAAACAGGAAAGAGGTGCCTCCACCTCGAATATGTAAATGAGTAACATCCCCGAATAGAGAACTCGGATAATCTTCAAACACAAAACACGGAATTCATCAACTATAACTCACCTGTGTTCCCAGTACATAATTTTCCTGGTCAACCGATTTCCTTCCGTGGCGTTGATGATGTCGTCCACGCCGCTCTTCACCAAACTGACCACTTTCTCGCTCATCGCCATGAACAGACCGTTGACCGCGTGCTTTCGGGTGCGCATGCGGAACAGTTTCAACAACGGCTTCATCATCGTGCCCATGGTAAACACCGTGAAAAACGTCACGAACACACTGGTGGTCTGCATCAACTTGCTTGGGATATTGATTTTATTCAAGCAATGTGGATTCAACACTTCACTTAAACTGTGCCCCAGCACTCCACGAAAACCGCAAAACGCCAAGGAGAACTTCATCGCTTTCGGGATTGGTGTCGACGTGGAATGCACATAGTCTGCCAACCAGGCCAGGGCGTAGACGATGGCGAAACGAGACACCAAGCATAGAGCCACTGAGATGAAGTTAAAATGGGTGTACCAGTCTGGTTTGTGCGCAAACAACGAATAGCCAATGGTGAGATAGATGAGCGATTCAGAAATCGATGCGGTCATATGAGCGAAACGTTTGATCGTGATCCGGGACTTGATGGAGATGTTGAGGAAAGTATACGAAGTTTGTATGAGCGAGAAAACGAGTAGACAAAACACGCCAGGCCAACATATACTGTAATCAATTATGTACGCCATGTAACAAGCACTTAGAACCAGCAGCGGCTCAACAACGGTGCCTTTGTAAGTATATTTGGTGATTAAACACGTGACGATACCAAATGCGGCACCAAGCATGCAACTCCCAATGACCTTGACACACACTACGAGCAAGCCTTGTAAGAAGAGTATAAATCGATTGGCATGCTCGGTGGTTTCCAGGTTACAGATCACCGAGGACACGAAATGAAACAACACAAGAATGATACCGTCGTTGAGAACAGATTCGCCGAGAAAGATGAAGTACAAACTTGGATGTACGTTGAGGTCGCCCAAGATGCTGATCACACTGACCGAGTCGATTGATGTCAACAGCACGGAAGCAAGCACGATGAAGTACGGGTGTAAAGTCAATCCTTCAGACGTGAACACACTGGTCTTGTTCAGCAGCACGAACCCGGTTATGATAAATATCACATTTAAAAATGTTCCAAGTAAGCCGAAAATAAGAATGGTTGAGAAGTTACGACAAAAGAAGGTCTTGTGCATGTGTAACACCGCTTCGAAAATGATGGGAGGAAGAAAGGCCACAAAGAAGAGACGTTCTTCGAAAATCCGCCACTGCACGCCCAGGTGTTGCATGACAACACCAAAAATGATCCCAATACCGAGCACCGGAATCGCTTCGGGTATGTAGCGGAGGAAACAAAAATGCCAACTGTAGATCACCTTCAGCAAACCGAGTGCCAATATGAACCCGATGACCAGGAGGAGTTGGCGCGTGTGAGGGAAATGGTAGGCTTGTAGCAAGCTCCCACTGAAGGTGAACGGTTCGTTTTCGAAAGAGATGTTTGCTCCGACGTGGCTACTCATTGGATGGACACCACCTGGATGGGCTGCAGTTGGAGGGACTGTGGAGCAAATGAGGAATGTGTAAAGATAAGTATTGATAGAATGTGAGGTCATACACAGCATTACCAACTGTGGAGCAGCATTCGTCATTTTCGATATTATCCTCAACAACCTTAACGTCAGCATTTTACTTATCCTCAGCAGAATCAATCTTCAACGTCAGGGTCACCAACGTCTACGTCATTATCACCAACTGTCTCGTCGTCCGCATAATTGTCAAATATCAGCTGGCAGTATGAATAAACAGGATCAATAATGAAAATTATCATTGGAAGCCAGTCTTAATCAGACTGGCATAGGCGAACTTCGGATGACCGACGCTCAGTTAACTGATAAAATCAATGAAATTCAACAGTTATAGCAATACCCATATCCCATGCGCTTATAAACTACAACTACTCTGCGGCTAAAGTGATGTGATGATCATATCCCCATCCCTTACACACCACTACCGGTTTCAGGCTGTTTGCCGTCGTCAGGTGGAGACAGTAAGATCAGGTTCAGTGAGCCTTGAACAGTGGAAAAGCGGTAAACAAAGTTATATTTGTATGCCACTGTTATATAGGGTTATTACAAAGAACCACGATGTTCGAATACAGAATCACAAAGTGATTCCTCGCCAAGCGCTCGAGGCGCATATAAAAGACCAAAGTATTGTGGTGCTCACATCCCCATCCCTTACACACCACTACCGGTTTCAGGCTGTTTGCCATCGTCAGGTGGAGACAGTAAGATCAGTTTCAGTGAGCCTTGATACAGTGGAAAAGCGGTAAACAAAGTTATACTTGAATGCCACTGCTATTTACCGTCATTACGTCGGCATAGTAAGATTAGGTTTAGTGAACCTCGAAACAATCGAAATTATAACATCAAGTTATACTTAAATACTACCATTAATCAAATTGACAGGAGTCGTGTTTAACAATGGTCTTGAACACTTTTTCGCTGTTTCAAGGTTTAGTGAACCTGATTTTACTGTCTTTACTTGAAGATGGAAAACAACCAGAAACCGGTTTTGGCGCAGGGGATGAGAGCACTCCCAAATGATTGGAATAAATGGGTGTGCCCTAAGCTCACACGAAGCAGCATGACCTTGAAAATAAATAGACACTAAATCAACCCGCATGATTGACCTACAACGTAAGAACACGTGTCAATCACAAGCACCCAACCAGGCGTTCGATGAATGACGCTATAATCTTGATCAGTAATCATTAAAAACCGACATCTGATTACTGATCACCGATTGTGTGAGTGTTTTGCGTGCCTTTCTGCAATTTTAGCGCATTGACCGAGATCATTGAGACTACGATTATTCGTCGCACACCCTGAAAATGTCGAAAGCCATTGATAGGGTGTGGTACCCATATCTGTCTAGGCCTGGGCAACCTGACAGTATCTTAGCCCACGTGCTGTCTCTGACTGTACGGCACTTTGCCTGGATCAGGCTTGTGCTCTCATACATACCCAGTGAAACATAGTTTTCTAATGGCACAAACACCGCTGCTCACTATCAGTAGCGAATTCCAGTTGCTTGCAAGAGAGATATGTATTGATAATGGTGTCAGGTTAATGTAGGTCAAATCGCAGTTTTTGTAAGAGGATTCAAAGACAGTTGATTCAGCATTAAAGTTGTGACCCACCATGTCCTATCCACAGTGTCGATCAAGACACCAAGCTTTCATCCCAGTTTTGCCAATGTGACGAATGGCATTTTGCGCGTTATTGCCCATTCAAGAAGCACCGATGCCAAAAATGGAACACAAAAGGGCATAACGAAGACTACTACCGCACAAACTATTTTAAGAGATCAGTGTTCAACGATCCCTATTCTGTCTTCGCCAACTTCAAGACGCCAGAAGATGGAAATTCAGCGGAAGAAGAGCCGCCTCAAATTAATTACGCGGAATGCAAACCAAGAAAGTGAGCCGATCGAAGACGTATTTCAGTAACCCGCTTGCAAGTGAATCCAAAAATGAAGTCATACGACAACCAAGCTTAAAGGGGGAGGTGTTAGGAGGGCACCCTCTGTCGTATAGACAGTGAACGAACTATCGATTAATCCACCAATCATGATCGATGGTGAGTTCTAATTGTGATTTTAATTCACTGTGATATTCACACATTTTCTTAATTGTGATACTCTTCGCATTCGGTAAATAGACGAGTTGAGTGACGGTTGCGTTCTCTCTGACCACACGGGCTGGGCCAACAATAGTGCAGTACAGACATAACAGATTGTCTCGTACTAAATCAGAGGTGAACACGTACATTCACGCATCCCACAACACGAGAGAACGTCAATTTCGTTTTTTATATGTACATGAAAAGAAAGGAAACAAACGCATTTCTCTTTGTGAGAGTGTAGCATACTTTAGCAATGAGTGATAACCATAAGCTTCGAGATGATGATGTACAGAACACCACTCCCAGGCACAAAAAAGAGCAAGATGCGCAAGGTTAGACGGCGACCAATATGCAAACAACTAAATAGACTCTAGAATAAGGAACATAAGTTGACCTCGAATGCCCTAATAAAATCACCAGACCGTTTACCACAGCAGCACTCGGAAAAACATGATAGATTAAGAGCCTACTCATAAGTAGCATATCGTTTTAAATATTTAAACATGGGAATACAATCATCCAGATATTCTCGTAGCGCTTGGATACGACCAACCTGTTCAATCATATGTGCACAAACGCATGTACATAGGGTTTTGATCCATTATCATGAGCAAAAATGCTCATTTGCATACATTTCCAACGTACACACCGCACGACGGGTTTCATGCTGGTTGCACTCAACAGGTTGGGAAAGTGGGATCAGGATCCGCATGCGCTTAAAACAGTGGAAGAATGGTAAACAAGTTGTTTTTGCAAGCTACTGTTGCATAAGGTATTCGGACAGATGTTATTAAAACGGTTGGTTGTACCAAACTTGTCCATCAGTGGCATACCATCGCAAATTGTTTACCATCTGTCACTGTTTCAGGCGCATGCGTATTCTGATCCTACTGTCTCTACCTGTTAAGCACAAACAGCGCGAAACCGGTCTCGGTGTGTGTTTGCGATGAAGATGCATGCAGATGAGCTTTTCGTATTCACCTAGATATTCGTTAGTTATCCGCCATAGTCCGTTCAAAATCAGAGACTATTTTTTATATCTCGAAATTTCCTGGGTAAAAGGTTCCGAAGCAATTATTCCCCGAAAAACTCTTTCTGGAAATGGAGTTTTCTGACCCGTTTCTCAGTTATACACAGTTACAATCACGATTGCTCAACAAACAAGAAATTCAAGTTACACAGCGTATGTAATGGAAAATTTGAGTCTAAAGGAAAATGATTCACACGGAAGAGTCTGAGTGATTTTAAAATGTCGATACTTGATGAAACCATATATTTATCAACAACTATTTTAGCATGCAACTCACAAGATAGGTTTACGTTTCAGTAACATAATCCGTTCACATTTACACTTGAATCTTTCGAAACGGGATTCTTTTACGACGCATAAATCTCATGATGGTCAAACTATAACATAATATAGATAGCTGGAAATCTTACCTACTACCCTTTTCTAAATTGATGCAATCCGTATTTAGTGCACTGGTTACTGTGATTCATTTCCGCAATGGTCAGCAATTCTTGTGGATATATCTCGAAGATATGCTCAGTGGCGCTCTTGCAGTAAGCATCTTTATGCTTAACCTTTTATGTTTTCAAGTGAAGTGACCAGGAAAGCTTTTAATGATGCATTGGAGTGAAAGTTACAAAACTAGATTGAATGCACATTTAATTTGACGTGTGGTCTTCTAATACCAGTTTGTATGTGCTTAGTCCACTATATTTTCCGTGAGTTCTGATTCTAACGCCTTTGCTTAAACTATCAGCGTTTTCTGTTTCACAGTTTTACGGCAGTTAGGCATTCAGTAATTTTCGTCGGCATTATGCTATCACCGATAAAGATGGTGTTTCGAAATGAATTGAAATATTTTGTTCACGATTTTTAAAAATGTTATTTCAAAAATGGTTATGAGAACCGTTTAGCTCAAAGTACGTTATGCCTTTCTAATATTGGCAATTAAGATGTCAGACGATTTTGTCAAGTTAGTAATAGAACGTAGGTGATCTCCTAGTTACAGCTAAAATGTAAACGACAAGTGACTAAATCTGAATCAATGTAGCCATTTTTTTAAATTGGACACAGAAATTCTTGTCAATTTGCGTGCTAAAAAACATTTAAGTAAACCCGTAAGTATCATTTCTTAAACGTGTTTGGCATATAGAATATGACAGTATCCCATAACATCGTCAGTAGATGACCGTGCATTTTTAAACGCTATGATTCCATAGTGCGAATTCAAACAGATATATTGATTAACCTCACCCGTAATTTGAAATTTTAGGTTATCTTGTGTATAATTTGATGATGGGCATTCAGGTTTCTCTGTTTAAAGGTACTATTCCAGATGACTTAAACTAAAGCGTTAGTAATATCGCTATGATTTGGTAATGAATTGTATGAATTGAAAAGTTGAAGTGTACAATTTCTGTTAGATTATTGAGTATACCAGCAGTAAAAAATAGAAAGATTGAACACTAGTTTTCTTAAAGGATTAAACTCAGTAGCACCTCTAAATTTGATTGCATCGAACCCGAAATTCATGCATGGAATCACCAAGAATTATCGGATTCGCGAATTATTATCAAAACGTGTAATATATTATCTTAACAAAAGTGAATAACATATGATTGACAATAGATTTCAAAAGTTGAGCACTGTATGACGCAAAACATGATTAATTGCCTTGAACGTGAACTAAATTAGTCAAGTATCTCCAATTAAAGGATTTCTTTTCCTAGACATCCTAGCATTCAGAACTTACTATCGTTGTAATGTCTCGGTTGTCTTTGATAATAATTAGGAAGGTCGGTCTGAGAAAATTCCAAAGAGATTACATGACAGTTAAATATCATCAGTAGAGCAATTTAGCACGATGTACCATCTTCAGTTCAGGATTACGGCACAATCGCATATTCTTACAATAAAATCAGTGGATAAATTGTAACATCTACTCATATATTTTATTAAATGGTTTAGTTTGAGGTTAACTGGTAGAAAACCTAGAAGAAGGAAGAAGCGAAAGTGCCAAAATATACTATGTCAGTTCAAAGTTTTTTACCACCCATGCTCTCATATATGTTTAGTGATTAAACTTCGCTTCACTCTCACAATCTAAATATCCCATTCCTGCAAAATGGAAATTTTAAATATACTTAAATGTCCGTAGTATCATAAGAGGCGCATAATAAGAGACGGCATTACACCGATATCATATACCGAATGCTTAACTGCCATACAAACATGACATGATATGAGTATTTGAACTCATATGGGAACGTATATTTGATCAAAATCCGTAAACCACTGAGTCTCGCTGTCCCTCACTGCCGTGCTCAAGCATTCTACATTCCGTTCCGTCATTATAATCAGAGACAGCTTTAAACCGATAGCGTATGATGACTGCCTAACTGCCACACACCTATTAAAATAGTCGAAACCTAAATATGGAAAAGAGGATGGAAATAAAATCAGATTGATTTTTGTTGACCGTAATTAATATGAAAAACATGTTGTAAAATTTGTATCGAATACAGCTTACGTACACATATATGGAATTCCATTGAATTCTTGCTCCAGTAACATGAAAACAACATTATCCATTTTATTTAATAATTGATGTTTCAAAATGTCGAAACCGTGAGACATGCAACAATGCACCCCTGACTAAAGCATTTCATGAAAAACATTCATTCATTGAGGTGAGAGAAGATTTTCCAAAAAAGTGATTGATCACAACGCGAATGACAGATTTTCGATGAAACAGCTTCATTTTCACTAACTCTGGTATCCCCATAAAGTGGAATCATTGTAAATTACTTTTAAAACAATCCAACCAATTGTAGTGTTTTTCATACTCGTGCAATTCATTGTATGCGGTGAGCAGCATGCACATACTACGATATTATATTACAAGCTTGTGGGAAGAAACATTCTCGGGAAAATTCTCGTCGAATTTGACAAAATCAAATTATATCCTAATATGTATAGTTTCATCATATTTATCAAATCTGAACCACAAATGATTATCGTACGGAAGGGCTATGAAATACATTTAAATGATTGATAAAATAGAATCTTGAAAAGTTTTTTTAAACGGTTTTTACAAATAAAAAAGTATTCATTCACAAATCCATCAACATCTCCATATTTATATATTCAAAATTTGCATCTAAGTTTGGACAAAATTTAAATAGTATCGGTATGATGCGCTGTGTTTTATGTTTGTCGACACAGCTCTCACGTCAGACCAATAGCAAATGCGTGAATGACTAATCGCACAAACCTATATGTACACTTTCAATGATCATTAAAACGATTAAAAATGTCTGCTTGTTATAATGAGAAGTTCATAATTCTGATTGTGAAATCAATTAAAAAATAACGAACTATATACGCACAATTGATTCAATCTAATAAAAATTTAGTACACATTTTTGACCCTTTGTGTCTATTTATGTGTACATTGCAAACTTGAATATTGTATAAAGATTTGAAGAACTCACAATAAATGTTTGAAAGGTTTTATAGATCTGATTGGTTAAAACAAGTGAATAAAAATCTCGGACAATTAGAGAGGAAAGATTGAGCGAAAATTCTCTAAGGTGTACAGCATAATAATGAAACTTGCTGAGACATATCAAATTCTGGAAACGTGTACTCTCAGCAGAAGAGTTTACTGTAGCCCACACTTTTAGGTGATCGGCGAAAAGTAGACAACTCAGATGTAATTAATCGGAATCCCAGAAGTTGGACATTTATTGGGCAAATCAACTATGTGTGACCTGTGTACAACGGTCAGTAAGGCAGTCTTTAATCAAATTTAGAACAGGTTCATTTACACCAAGAGGACGGGACTTTCGCGTTAAACGTTAGCATGATACATGTTCCAAATTCTTACTGATATAATTGAAGGCAGTGATTAGCGGGTGCATAGATCAAGTTCAGCACATATTGCTTGCAAAATGTAATGAGATTTGATGCGCATGTTTGTCTTTGCGTAAAATTATGCTGTGCTGCTGTTAGCTGACTGGTTGTTAAGAGAAAATCTTCTATCTGTTTTTTCATCATTCATTCCAGTGTCTTCCCAACTACCGAAGTGAGGCAAAGCGGTCACTAGTTAGCTGGATCACAGGTCTCACCGCCCTTATACATAGTCTTGAGGCTCTTGAGGTAACTTACCACGCCTCAGGGATAAACTGCAGATTACCGCATGTGGTGTGTGTATGATACCCAGCAATACCTTTAAAAGAATTAGGTATATTCTATCCGGACCAGGTGCTGAGTAGTTGCACTTATTGCGGATAACTTTGTAGACTTCATGGTCATCAATGCATCCACTAGAAGAGAACTTCTGCCGCTTACAAGGGCTTGACCCCCTGTCGTCTATCAAGAAGAAGAAGAAGAACCGTTTTCTTTCTTTCATGTATTTACTAATAATGTGATGTAAACCTGGCGGCCCCTTAGCGGGTGCTCTTTCATTCATCACTGGTTTATGATTTTCAAGCGATCTGATTTTACCCAAAATTTCCAATAACAGGTATCAATTTTCGTAGATGGAGTGATTGACTAATCAATCGAGTCTGCAAACCTGACTAGAAACTTGGTGTCTAATTTCCAGTAGTTTCTCGGTTGAAGACCTCTATCCCAAACGTACTATAAAACGCAGTATTCGAAGCAAACAATACGGGTCTCCATCGATAGATTGGTAACATCGTAATAATCTGAGTGTGACCACCAAATCAATCCCACCATATCCTCGTGGGATCGTTTACCTTCTGCACCAAATTCAGTTCCAAAATGGTATTTAGGAGTTCTTGTTGGAACGGTTAACCCGTCAAAACTAAAACCACATCGTTTTTCTCTGGATCATTCAGATATCCAAGAACGATACAGTCGCGAGTTATACCATGCCATTTGATTTAAAAACATACCACAGGCACGTAAGGGTTAGTGTAAGAGACAGGTTAAGTGCTATGTAGCTTTGCAAATCTTCTTTTTCCTTTCTACTTTCGACCTTAATACAATTGTTATAAATTGTAAAATAACGCTGCGCCAACTACGACGGTTAAATAACAACAAATTTATGAAATACTCCGGAATATCACCTCCAATACTAAATTTCTACGACAGACAATAATTGAGGCAGACTATCAACGGCTAGAACACTCTTGCATATAATGTGGTCTACACGCTGATTGGATGATTGAAATCACCATCTTTCTATTAAATTTCAATCCTGCTACACCTCGACATCACTACTACATCATGAAGGGCGAAGGTACCCGTTCATTATCATTGACAACGTTACTAGCGCAAACCTTCCAAATATGATTGAAATACACCGAACAATCTGCTAGTCTGTGGATTTGTGTTCTGGCAGTGAACCGTGCTCTTGAAGTTTCCACTAATCAATACCTGAAGTTCATTTTCCATCGAGTTCCATACCAAGTTTTTCAATTCTTGATCGATATCCAAGGAAAATTCTCTTGCTTTTGCGTATGTTGAATGTTATATCTTTTGTAGCTGCGCAATTTGACACGTTGTTCAAATCCTAATGTAGTTTCTCAATGTCACCTGCAAAACTGAGGTTAAAATTTGGTTACTTGAATGTCCTTTAAGCATTCAAAAATACTCACTATCGCGCTTCCATCGTGTCAGATATATACACATTTATTTACAGTCTTCGTGTTGTGCAACGATCTCTCTTGTATTGGCAGCATCAAGTTATAGTTAGGAACAGTTTTCGTATAGATTCTCACTGTTCAGTATTATTCTAAGCAAACGTGGTTGGCCAAAATAAAGAGAGCATGTCTGGCAAACTAATCGTGTAATTGCTGATGTGATGAATTCTTAACACATCATCGTATTGAGGTTAGATTTCTGTCCTAGATCATGTCTATGTTTATTCACTAGGAGTGCTTCGCTCGATTTTTGTGTACTATTACTAAATAAACTGATATCTTTTGCGGTCTTCTGCACTTTGACCTTTGATTCAAAACACGACGAGTTCAGCTGAACCTACAGGTGAGCAGATGTCATGAGTTTCGTAGACTCATGAGTGTTAGTGATGTTTCGGTCAGATTTGCCGTTTAAAGTCACTTTTATACTGGCAGCGTTTTGGCGAGAAGAGCCGTTTATAATACACTGCAACAAATTTGTCACAGTCTAGCTTCCGTGTGGAATGATTTGCGGAGATTTATGTTTTATCTGGTTGGCATTTCGAATTTTTTGAAGCTATATGGCAAACTAAGTGGACAAACTAAGATAGCAATGCGGGCTGTTTGAATACGGTACGTGTTCCCAATAGCTTTTCATATTCTTATATTTTCTATACGCTGAATACCGGAACTGATAGATTAGTGATAATAACTAAAAAATAAGTAGCTTCGTATCATCTTATTTTTATGCAATGCGTACTAAAATATCTATCTCTCACCGTTTTAAAATTCGTAAAAATCATCGAACAAG
>JACCGJ010004048.1:0-11007 GCA_013407085.1 Atriophallophorus winterbourni | reverse complement strand
AATTGAAATGTGAATCCCAACAGAAATCGAATTGAGAAGTCACGGCACGGCAGACAGAATGTAATGTGTTTAACGGGTGAGTTGATTATGTACCAAAAATCGTATTCAATAGACGAATATTGTTCACTGAGTTATCGAACGGAAAATCGGCGGAATGCGAGTGAAAATGATAACAGGAAATCGATAAATCAATATGGCATTATCGGCAATCGAAACTTGACATCCTGTTGGAGGAGAGTTCAGCCAACCAGCTCAGCTTGCATCGTGGTGGGTAGGATTTGCGGAACCACACCACAACCTTCCCCCCTCGAAATTGTTGCGTTGTTCCGATTCGCCAACCTCGCAGACCTTCTAAGAGAAGTTGGCTCCTGAGGTTTCACACTTGGTTCTGGTTGATGCGTCGATTCCTGATTGATGTTTTCCTCTACTGAACTTTGTGTGACGTTGGTGCACACTTGCATCCTTTAGGTCAGTGATCTCAATCATTGAATTTCCGATCTGTCGCGTGACGATGCCATGAGCGGGTCTCAAGTCGTTTCCTCTGAAATAAATCACATCACTCGAATCCATTCGGTGTAGGGAAGTTCGGAGTGTCCTGGATTTGAACAACTT
This sequence comes from Atriophallophorus winterbourni, assembly GCA_013407085.1. Taxonomy (NCBI): domain Eukaryota; kingdom Metazoa; phylum Platyhelminthes; class Trematoda; order Plagiorchiida; family Microphallidae; genus Atriophallophorus; species Atriophallophorus winterbourni. Next base: position 10,395 of record JACCGJ010004048.1, on the reverse strand, counting down.
GGCTGGGCTCTCTCTGGTCGTGCAATGGACAGCATTACGGTATTGCAGTAGAAAGTTATCAATGAATACGTCCAAGGCTTGGAAGCTCCCAGGATTGGCTGAGTGAATAGCACCCGGTCCACAATAATCTGCATGGATTCGTTGCCAGGGAAGGTAACTGTCGGTTTTATAGGCGAAAACGCCACCAGTACTGGTCGTTGAACATTGGACGACCAATTTTCGTGGGGAGGACTGAATTTGTTCTCTTGAATTCTCAACGGGCACAACATTCAGCGATACAAGATGCTTGAGGGCTCGCAAGGCTTTCAGACCGAGGATTGCGGGACTGCTTTTAGATACCAAGAATCGGACTGGAATTGAAATCTCCTTGTCTTGTTTTACAAATAAGGTGGTTTCACCTGTCAGTGGCAAATTGTGTCCGGTAACGCCACGAAGTTTAACGTTGGTCGGTTGCACATGCGCCTCTGGAGCCACCCGGTTCAAGATTTCGGCGGGAATGACTGATTCACTGCTACCGGTATCGACGATGAATTCAGCAGTTTCACTTGAATCGAACTGCAAGGATTTGTAGATGAATTGTTGTGCTGAACTCTTCAGTTGCAGAACATAAGGTGAACCGTCATCCTCCTGATTGACCACTGGATTTCGTTGGGTCAGGTTGCATTGTTTACTCCGACAAACCTTCTTTATATGTCCGCTCTTACCGCATCCATGGCACACTGCATTGCGGAATCGACAAGTTGACCGCAAGTGGAGATCACCACACGACATGCACTTATTTATCGGCTTTACGGTCTTGTCTCGGGCTTGGTTTTCACTTGTCTTGTTGGCCTGGTGCCGGTGTCTTGGCTGATTGGATCTGATTGAACTTTTCTGAAAGAACACGGCACCTTGTTCGGTTGTCGCAGCAGTCACATCATCTCGCTGCTCGCAGATTTCACGGGCTTCGGCGTAGGTCAGGTCAGGTTTCATCAGCATTTTTCTTTGTAGGTCAACATTGTTGATACCAGCAATGAGACGATCCCTCAAATTATCTTCTAATAGATCACCGAATTCACATTTAGCAGCCTGTTTCTGTAGAATAAGGATGAACTCACGGCAGCTTGTATTAGGATTTCGGACCAGTGTTTTGAATTTTGCCCGTTCGGTAGCTTTGAAATTCACCGGCATGACATGCTTCAGTAGGAGTGTCTTCAAATCTTGGAACGGCAGTGATGCAGGAGCCTTTGGATAGGATAGGTTCTTGAGTAACGAATATAATTCACGTCCCCGTAGGTCAAGAAAAATGTTGACTTATTCTCCGGCTTGACGTCCTTCCGAATGCTGCTCCACAGCTCGAATTGTTCCACTCACTCTTCAATTTCTTTAGGATTAGAATGAAGATTTAATGGTTCAAGAGTCGGTTGATCCATCCTGCTTGCGACGCCAAATTGTAATGGAATTGAATTGAAATGCAAATTGTAATGGAATTGAATTGAAATGTGAATCCCAACAGAAATCGAATTGAGAAGTCACGGCACGGCAGACAGAATGTAATGTGTTTAACGGGTGAGTTGATTATGTACCAAAAATCGTATTCAATAGACGAATATTGTTCACTGAGTTATCGAACGGAAAATCGGCGGAATGCGAGTGAAAATGATAACAGGAAATCGATAAATCAATATGGCATTATCGGCAATCGAAACTTGACATCCTGTTGGAAGAGAGTTCAGCTAACCAGCTCAACTTGCATCGTGGTGGGTAGCATTTGTGGAACCACACCACACATTCCTCAATTTCTCCATTCATTACTCATGTTTGTCGGACGAAATCAGTTAGAACAATTGTGGTTTTTCGAGTTATGATCAAATGAACGATAACTAATCACTCTTGTATCATATAAGTGAATCACTAAGCAATTTTCAATATACTAATTCGAATAAATCATGGAAGTGGAAGAATGGTAAACAAATTCGTTTGTAGCCGCTGTTGCATAAGTTTGGCATAACCAATATGGTCAATAACATTAACTCATACATATATATCGATCGGGTGAACCCCATAATTAGAACAAATATGCATGTTTGCATGCAGTTCCATCACGATACAGTACTAAACTATCGTATGACAGATTTAACTATGCAAGTTGCTCGCATTTCGAACGAACACTAACTGAACTTGACCTAAACTGGACATTTTTCACGAATAACTCAAAGATTATCTCCGTGAAAATCTCACACCAAATGCAATAAATTACCGAACATTAATGATGCTGGTCAATATATAGTACTTTTAATTTCAGTAGGACAATAGATATTGTTTACAGAGCAAATTTCATATACAATATTGTGAATGTTATGTGTATCAAATTTAATGATATTTTGGACACTAACTCTATCCCAAAAACCACATTTCTATTAATTGGTGGGCCCTATCCAACATAGTGTAACAAAAATCATACCGAATTCCTTGTTCTCTGGGAATTTGATAGTAATTTGCAGATCTAAAATCGGGAGAATTTAAGATTCCGTTCGTTGAAATTATATCATCATAATTCATTATTTTTGATGTTATTTAGTTTATTGAAATACATAAAAATATTGAAACTTCCGAAAATATTACATGAACAGTTCTTGGTTTTTGAATTACCGAAGCTATTTTTCAATGTCAAGAGAAATCCGGATGTGCCCAATCGTGATATTTTCGGACATAGTGCACATGAAAAATTTCAAAATAAATTAATTATTCAACGCAATTACTTCAGAATCATATTCTAATCATTGGAATAAAAAATTGTATTGTTTTTCGATAGGAATTGAATTAAAAGCTACCCTTCCCACGCGAAATATTTTGATGGAGGCTGCTCGCAAAGTGCTTTTTCGGCTGCGATCCGTGTTATCCAGCAGAAGACCCCTTTACAGGGCATTAGCTCGACTGCACTTAGAATGTTGTCTCTAGGCGTGGTGTCCTTACTACAAAAAGGGCATCGTTTAACTCGGGAGCGTTCAGCTTCTCGCAACTTGCACGATTAAGCGTCAGCGAGGGAAACCATACACTGCACGCCTGGATTCCCTAGATTTATTCGCAGTTAGGCACCGTTGTTTGAGGGGTGACTTTATTAAAACCTTCAAGATCTTGAAAATGTTAGATGGCGTTATCATGAACAACTTCTTTGCCTCAAGACCCGAGCTGGGAACCCGCGTTTATTCACTCAAAAATGCTTAGGAACGATGTAGACTAGACTCTGTGAAAAACGTTTTCAGCCTCAGGGTGTTAAATGCCTAGAACCGGCTTCCATAAAAATTTATATCCTGCAGTTCTGTCGTGAGTTTTAAAAAACGGTTTGGACTGCACATCGGGTAAGCTTTTTCCTGAATTCTTCCCCCAATTTCTATTCCAAAATGTTGAGCGTTGTCTGGTATGTAAGTGAATGCTAGACTTATATTTTGTTAAATACAACTCTTATTTAACTGAACTCTTACTGTACTGGTGAAGAGAAATTTATTTCTATTTTCCCAGCATCATTCATAACGAGGTGCTTGCTAAATACAACCCGGATATTCGTCGAGGATATTCAAATCACAATAAGTAAAAACGCTTTGGCGGTGGCGGTTGCTTCTCTGCAGCTTTTCACCGAAAGAAATTCTGGACGCTCGATTCGATCGTTAGCCACTTACTGTCCTGTGCAACTGAACTGAACTGAACATTACTAATGCAATATCATTGATATACGATAGTGAATTATGAACTTTACGTTCACATGGTTACCTAATGCGCAGAATTCATTGGATTGTGAAGTGAAAGTTACGCAACATGGTAATACATTTATACTTAGAAAACTAACTTACAATCAACTATATCCATTGATTGAGCTACAATGCAGAAATACATGAAATTGTGATGTTTCGATTCATCTTTGATATTACTTTCCGATTAATGATTGACATTTTTTCGAAGCAAGCTATACACGCAATGCACAGGCAATGAAACAAAGGTTTTTATTTCCGTTTTTATTTTTTCTGCGCAATTAATGAGAATAGAATATTAAGTAGATGTTCTAATTTTTGACGATTGCATAAACCGAACACTTTCTGACATACAAATAAAATAACGCTCGGTTTACCCACAAGTCATCACCTTGATGTAACAAAAAGCATTATTCGGATTGACAAATGGCTTGTTTTGTCGAATTCCCTTGTCTTAATTCATTTCTCAAAGGATTTCAAACATCTGGTTTGGATGTTTTGTAGACCAGCAACGTCCTAAAAATTAAAAAGAAACGAAGCGCACAATGATCAACTAAAACATGTTTCAAACAGGGAAGATTTGGTTGGAGTTGACAAGATAGATAATCTATATATTATATAGATATATAGCGTTATATATATATATTATAGATATATTATAGATATATATATATTATACATAAGATATAAAAACACTAATTGTCAATACGTGATTCTGAATCATGAGTGATTTATTGTAAGCGCATGGAATATTTAAAACAATCATCCTTACGTTGTTGTATGAAATTTATAGTTACCACATTGGCGCATTCTGAGATCAGTTGACCTGATTTGCTATCACTTATCCTCATTGTTTCAACCACAATACTTGGATTTTAAAAGAATGCATCATATTTAAATATTTGGCAAAACCTTTTCACGGAGTCTACATAAGTGGTGTTTTATCTAACTTACCAGTCACTCTACCGATTCCGTCTATGTAGGCTGAAAATCCACCACGGGAAAATTGATATCAATCGTGAAGTGCACCACAATTTGGTCACAAAATATGCTAACATTTCTATAAAATAAATCAAACGGAACTGCGTACATTATAGCCAAACGTTTATCATTCCGTGTTTGGTAATAATGTTTGAACTGTGGTGATCGATTTTATGTGTTCGCATTTGGTGTGATGCTCAGTATATTTATGTTTCAAGCGCATGTGAATCCAGATCGTACTGTCCGAACTTGATCAGCGCAAAAAGCACGAAATATGTCGTGGCGTGTGCTTGATGGGGATGCACGCAAATGATTATTTTTTCGTGATCATGTGTTGAAATTATGTGAATCAACAGCTTCCTCGTAGCAAGCGTATCCAACAGTGGCACACAAGTGCAACTTCTCTACGTTTATATAACTCTGTCAAGAGCAGACTCATTCAAATCCTACTCTTCCTACTTGATGAGTGCAATCAGCACGAAAGCGATGTTGTGGTGTTTGTGGTGGGAATAAATTAAAAATAATTCGTTATTCAAATATGATTATTTTATCGGAATACATGTTGTCTTACTATCACACTTCTGAACAATTGAGTCTGCCAAATAGAAGAGAATGCACGGTTTTAACAGAATCAGTGAGTATGTGTTATAATGTATACCAAGACCTGTCCTATGTGATAATCATATTACATTCAGTCTCGATTTCCCTAATGATGAATGAACCAAAATACATTTATAATTTCAAAAGTGTTGATCGCTTGACCACTAATCATCTTGTTATTCTTTACTGAGTATACGAAATTTATTCAAGTATACTTCGTAATGCAAAATAACTAATAAATATAAGTCAGTGTTAGTCGAACGTTTCAGGATCATTTGAAGATTTGCTCATTGAAACAAAATATAAAAATCAATAGTTTAGGAATACTCATTATTTTGTTTGGTATTTGTGTTTCATTACGATATATGGACACCCATTATCAAAGCATTTTAATATTTTTTATTTGTTTTTTACTGGATCACATCAAATCACAGCAGGATCGCATTGTCGAATATTTCCACCAAATTCGTCTCGTTCACATAGATCATCGAATATTTTTACGTTAACGTATACCTGCATTATTATTTTCTTTATTTACTCATCGGGCATTAAATTGTATATCCATTACAAAATCTCGCCCCAATTTTACCCTGATTTTACACGGTATTCTGCTAGGCTTGAATTGCAAGGATGTTGACTTGAAGAATTCACTCAGTCTATGTCAATGATCTTTACAATGTGTACCACTTCTACTGCTGAAGATGAATTGACCCAGCACATGCAGAAGCAAGAGCAAAATTGTAACTTGAACCCGCTTTTTCAATTTCATGATAGGCTTGATAAGATCTAAATTCTAATCTCTTCTTTATCATTTTAGCTTCACTGATGACGAATTAATTTTACTATATATTTTACTGATAACACAGTGATGAGATTCGTTTTTCCGTTCAGGAATACCTTCCTCTAATTTGTCATAAGTAAAATGTTACCCAAAACCTGTTTAAACCGATTGCACTGAAATTTATTTGCATCGCTCGTTTTTAAACTGTTCATCATCGGAAAACACACATCGTGCCATTAATTAGCATTTGCGATCATTATTGTTAATACAATATTTCACTTTCCCGATAACTACTTTTAACGGTCACATGTATGTGCGTGCAATATTTTGATCACCATAAATACCGGTAAATGCTGTGATAGCAGTTATCCGTTCTCTATTTCATTCTAGGATTCTTGTTGCACAGAAAACTAGCATCAATGCGGTTGAAGGCATTTAGGTTCGAAAATCGAAATATGCCAATCTCCCAAAATAATCGATTATTCCAATTCAGAAACACTCTATGCGTTTAACTATACGTAAATCACTATTGTTCAAAACGAGTTAATCATTGTGTGTTTCCGGGCACGTAGGTCTTTATCGTACTGTATATACAAGATGAGTGCAAACAGAATGTATTCTAGCGGTTTGTGTGAAAGATTTGCATATAATTCTGATTTCTTTCTTTCACGAGACTACAACAAATCCGCGGTTTTTATGATCACATAATTTCTACCACGTCGATCAGACATACATTATTGTGAAGAAGAATAAGAGTTGCAACATTGTTTTCCAATCCTCAACTCTCTTAATTCATGCCGAGACACATCGTGGTGCGTGAAAAAATGCGAAAATCGTTTGCTTGTTGTGTGACGATAATTCACGGAATTTAGCATTCAGTGGTTTGCAGTAGTTTTATTGAAGCTCCTAATTTTATGAGTGCTAGTGTTTAATCGAAACGTTTACGAAGGACTAATCAACTATATCCTTCATCTTCATGGCAATATTATGTTATATATGTTATCGTAAAGAGTTATGCTTTGAGCTGCTCTCAAGTGTTTCTTTGAAATTGCAATGTTCTTTTATCGCAATACGAATTCTCCGAACAAACCAATCATAGTAGTTTTATACGGTTGCTTCAAATCCTCTGAATCAAACACTTGAAGACTTGTTTGATTAGTGCATAGTGTATAACCTAATACTTAGAAATGTGAATTAATCTTCCTTCAAATGAATTTATTTGAGGAATAGAATGATGGAAGATTAACATGGAAACTTTTTTCTTTACAAACATTTCATCAAAACAAAAGATTTACAACAAAATATTTCACAAACTCTGAACGGTCAGTAGCTTATGGACAGATTCAAATGTATTCTATTAGATTTAAATCCTAAGCAGATACTGATCTGTTTCTGATGTCACATATAATATTCTACATGATGTTTAATTTCAGGTAAATACATATAAATACTTTAGAGTTTCAGATCACCCACATTGAAATGTATTCAAAACATTAACCGTTCACAAAAGCGGTGTTTCTAAATCGTACATGATTTGAGTTCTATTCATGGGGATTCCAAATGAAAAGTGTAACTTTAAAAAAAGATTTATGGCTGAATTATCAGTAGTCAGCAATGTGAAATTGTTCAACAATAGCTATTCCGGGGATCGGTATCGATAATCACAATAACCAATGTAAACACGGCACATCTGCATCATCCAGATGAGCAGGGCTACAATATGATATTTTTCACTCTGTCGTGTATGTCTTGGGAATCCAAACTTGTTTATGTCATTCAACTTATAGAAATCGATGTGCGCACAGACGATTATGCTGGAGTATCTTACACGATGAAGAACGTGAGGCAAACGCATCCTTATATATGAAGTGATCACTGTATCCATGACCTACGTAATCGGTGTTTTTGAATACTAACATCTCGCGAAATGTTTATTCTATGCAAGATTCGTAAACGATCAAATTTTATATATTATAAAAATTTCTAATCGATTTGCCAATATACATCAGTATAGAAAACTTCTCTTAGCATGGTGATGAGTTAACGAATTTTGGAGATCACTAAACCGGGTCATCAAAAGCAAATAATATATGACGGCCAAGGCTTTTGATCATCTTTAAAAGCTTGTCTGTGTGAATATTCATGTTCTCCGTATCACTATTGATATAAAAAATCTCAGTGGATTCAATCTTAACATGTATGTTTGTTACAATCATGTATTCAAGTGAAGTTATATTATGAAGGAAAATGCACGCACAAAGTAATACTGTCAACAAAACGTATGCAGAAAAATTAAACAAATACTTACGGTCAACACTACCCAAAGCAACCGAGATACAGATTACCAGGAATAAGAGCATGCGCAGCATTTTCGTGTAATACAACGTGAGTTCGTTCTTAAGATGCGTTCTCACGAAACCTCCTGTATATATACGCTCGAAAATATCACAATCAATTTTTCTTTTATGATGGTTCGCGTTTTCAGTTCGTCAAACAACGGCAGACTGTACGGATACGGAACACGTTTATTCGGGTCGATAGTTCATTTTTAACTACAATAACAAAACCATTCAAGTTTTCTCGAAGTATCGGAATAACAAATGGAATCATTATGTGTGCTGAGACCATTTTTCGCGTTATATTCATATATATTACTTCATGTATACATGTAAATTGTTGGATGCGTTTTCGAAAGCAATTTGTAGATTTCCATTTATAATATTCATCCAACAACGTAGACGACCTCCGGGAAACACTTCGGTAGAATCTGAGTAAAAACATGGTTTTGTTAATTATGCTAATCATGTAAGGACCAATCTAGTTTTCTCGTCTGTGTATCACTTCCATGGTCCACAACACAAAGTTATTTCTGACATACGCTCCTAGGTAACGTGTTTAGATGGGGCAGTTTGCGGCTAGAATTGCGAACTATTTGCAGCCTCCGTGTGATGGACCGCGAGCCAACTAGAGCTGACGGTCAAGAAGTATTAGTGTTAGCGTGATGCGATATACAGGATATATTCTGGATCGCAATCACAAATGATGCAGATTTTGAATTTCGGGAGCTTCAAGCATACATTAATGAACTCACTCTAGGAATCAATTTGTGATTCTGTATTTGAACATCGTGTTTCCTTGTAATAACTCTATATAACAGTGGTATACAAGTATTATTCCGTTTACCACTTCAACGCCTATTCAAAACCCTGTGAGCAAATCAAAATACTGAAGTTATTTGATTATGTGTTGACATCCTCATCTCTTACAAACTACTACCGGTTTCGCACAGTTTGCCGTCATCAAGTGGAGACAGTAAGGTCAGGTTCGGTTGAACTTGAAGCAGTGTAAAAGTGTTTAAAAATGTTATACTTGCATGCTGGTGTTATATATGGAAGGCAATGTGATCACAACACTGCATAGAAATTTTCAATACGTTTCAATCCTTTAACCAATCACCACTAATGTAGTTTATGTCAGTCCAGATATAATATTGGGCATTTTTGTTCAAATTGGGGATCAATGTAGTCGGACACATTTCTTTACACATCCAGTGTATCTTCCTTGCTGAAATCGTTGATTATATACTATGCATGAACAAAGTGATGTCTGTGATATGTTTTTACCCTGCCCGGATAAACACATTGCGAAATGGCATAGCATTCGGGATATTTCATTAAGCTGTTTGGATCACGATGAGCAAAATGGACTACCGTTTTAGTATATCTTCCATTGTCATCCACTTAGAGTTGCTGATCACGTAGTTTAAGCGATTTGCTATTTATATTGCATAATTTTTTTGTTTCGATAGTAAAGTACGCGTATCTCAAAAATTTGATACACACATTTAGGTTTAGATCGTGACAGAAATCGTTGATGTTCGATTCGATTTTCTCCGAAGCGATATGGATTCGTCAGCGTCGGAAAGCTCGGGAATGCCGTGAACATATATACTGCGTTTAGCCTCAGTCCTGCTTCTAGTCAAAAGACGACGTTTTCTTGGCTTGCCGTGCTGCCCATGATAGGTCTACGAAGATGCAGATTGAGGTAGGAGATTTTTGGCTACGTACATTCATGGAGAAGGCATCAGGAGTCAACCTTGAGGAAAAATCCGGAGCCAGAGTCCCGTTAGGCAATCCGAAGTTCATTCAACATCGTTCTGCCAGCTCTTGCGACGGCTTCGTTGTTCAAACGCATCAGCCTAGCTGTTCCTTTGCTTTTATTGGTGCCGTGGATAGGGAGCACTTGCTGCATAGGCGACGGCTAGTTCTCCATATTGACCTGCCCTTGCGTACATCACAATGCACC
>JACCGJ010004043.1:0-13658 GCA_013407085.1 Atriophallophorus winterbourni | reverse complement strand
GGTAGAAACTGATGCGGATCACCAGGACCTACTTTACCATTCTCGCTTCCGCTGGTTAAGTTTGGGGAAAGTGTTTCAACGAATCTGGGATCTCAAAGAGGAGATTCGCTCATTTTTGTTGTTAGTGGGAAAATCCGAAGAATTCCCCGAGCTGAGCGACACAACCTGGCTATGTGACTTCGCATTTGCTGTGGACATATTTTCACACATGAATGAGCTGAACGTGAAGCTACAGGGGAAAGATCTGTTTGTGCACGACATGTACACAAATGTGAGAGCCTTTAAATCCAAGCTTGGTTTATTCTCCAAGCAAATGTCAAACGAAACTTTCGCACATTTCCCCACCCTGGCTGTGCAGAAAGAGGCCGCCCGAAATGCGAAGAAATACTGCAAATCACTGGACGACATGCACATGGAATTTTGCCGTCGGTTCTGTGATTTTGAAAAAATTGACAAGTTACTTCAACTGGTGTCTTGTCCTCTTTCACAAGACCCCGAATCAGCACCGCAGGAGCTGCAATTGGAACTGATCGATCTTCAGTCTGAATCCATCTCAAAGGAGAAGTTCAAGTCTCTTAAACTGAATGAATTTTATGCTTCACTTAACGAGACCACGTTTCCAAACCTTCGAAGGACTGCACAGAAGATTTTGGTGTTGTTTGGCTCGACCTATGTGTGTGAGCAGACGTTTAGCGTCATGAAAATCAACGAATACCATCACAGATCCAAGTTAACAGACCAACACCTTAGATCTGTCCTGAGAATTGCCAAAACAAAATTAACTCCAGACCTCGATGCACTGGCAAAAACAGGAGACCAACAACACTGTTCCCACTGAAATTGGTGGGGTTTTCTGCTGTTTTATGAAAAAATGCATATTGAAAGTTTGTAAGTAAGGCAATTTTTGCTCTTTTTTTAGGCAATTATAAAAGCAATATAAAAAAGGCAATTTTTTCAAGTTTTGAGGGATATTTTTTGGTAACCCTAGTGATGAGGACTCTTTTCCATATTTGACAGTTAAAAAATTGGATTTTATTATTAGTACAGTGCTATGAGGTTTACATACACTAAATGTAATATTTTAGTATATATCTGGCCCAAACACTCCATCCAAATACTCCTGGTCCGGCCCCTCTGTCAAATTTGGAACCCATTGTGGCCCGTGAGTACAAAAAGTTGCCACCCCTGGTTTCGACGGATGTGCAATCGTGCAGTACTTCGTGCTGTGCGGCTAACACCGTGCTAAATTGATTGGCCAGAGGTAGTGAGCTGCATGCTGAAACAGACTGGAGTCTCACTTTTATTTACTGTTCTTTTTCTTCCTCATATCTGTCTAGAAAACATGAGACAATTATACAGGCCACACGGAAGACGTGCATTCATGTCAAAACCGGTTGGCTTCGAAATAATTTCCCTCAAGTCTTGGACATATGATCCATTGGGGTCGAGAAACATCAATTATGCATGGTACACATCGATCGCCAAGGACAGGAATTCAATTGGGATAGAACGGGCATCATCGCAAATGGCAGAACTCGTCACGCGGTATTCAACATCACAGTCAATCAAAGAGCACGTTCAATTAAATGGGATCTATGGTCCAATGAGAACAAGCCAACAATGCAAGAATACCAGCCAATCACAGTAGATGAGTTCGCAACGCAACAAAAAATTCGAATGATGCCCAATTTGCTTCGAAATAAGTTTCACTGATGATGTCATCTAACTGGTGACGAATCGTCCGCAATCAACCACATCAGCTCGGAGAACAACTATGCCCTATAATCAATTATGTCAGAGCATAAAAAACTCCATGTAGATGAAGTTATTTCTTGCCACTGGGTAAATCGGTCTAGTCATCATTACAGACGGCATTATATTCGTAACAGGTGCAGATTAACTAATGCGCACAACCATGTATGTACGTACAAATTCACAAGCCTGATCTAGGCAAAGTGCCGTGCAGTCACAAACCAAACATGGACTAAAAGACTGTCAGGATGCCCAGGCCTAGACAAATATAACATATGAGCAACCTGACAGTATCTTAGCTCACGTGCAGTTTCTGACTGTGAGGCACTTTGCTTGAATCAGGCTTGTGCTTTCATACCATACCATACTGTCTCCACCTGATGACGCCAAACAGCCAGAAACCGATTGTGGTGTGTAAGGGATGGGGTGGGTGGGTGAGCACCACAATAAATCTAACCATGTTACAGCAATATGTTGAACAATCGGAGAGGGTGGAACTTAAAATGTCAGGTAACATTTAGAATAATAAGCATGGACATCCTGGGGGAAGATGCCGACATCTGGACTGAAATGTTGTTCATTTAATTAAGTTTCGTGAAAGGAAATTAAAACGATGCTCTTCGCATAATGATCGTAAAGCAAAGGTTTTGAATGAGAACATAAAGAGTAACCACATACTACCAATCTAATGGGATTACCAAAAATAAGACCCAAACAACAGCAAAAATTTAACAAGCAAGAAATTACATAGTAGCACTTACCCACTGTCGAAATGAGCATGAAAATAATAAAAAAAGAAAAGAAATTAGAATTGACATACATTCGAAAAATACAAACATGCCGTGATGAAAATACGCAGACTTACTCCATTTATAGGGTCCTAAAAATTAAACGCATCATTAGAGAGACAATGCAATCAACCACCAACAAGTATGACTAGAGCTCGTTGTAAGAAAACTTACATGCCAGTTGGCAAGTTTTGGGTTCATTCCCAGCATCCGGGCCATATCGCCGTGACGGCATTCCGAACAGGCAAGCCACCAACGCCGCGGTTCGTTGTTCGTGTATGGTGAAAAGGTTTGACCTGGAGTTTGCTTGAGGTTAATAAAAAGTTGGATGATCAGATGAATTGTATCAGACGAAACAGAAAGCAAGGTGCATTGTTTGGAATATTTACGTGGATTTAGAGAGCAGCACGGTTGTGCGATTGTGCAATACTTCAGTATTGCACAGGTAGTTGTTGTTGGCCTACTTCGGTCGATGTCGACCATGGATGTACATCACAATCGCGTTAATGTTCAAGTTTTGCAGCTTTTGGAATGACTAAACAGTCCGATTCGGGAGGAACAATCTCTCCCGCAGCGCTGGCAACGAAAGTCAGAAAGCACAGGTAACACCGTGCTAAATCGATATGCCAAAGATACTGAGCTACATGCGGTAACACGTTGGAGTCTCACTACCGCTTTCCCATTTGTTCGTATACCTGTCTAGGGCTGGATAACAAGTCTGGACATAGAACTGTGCGCTCGCATACACCATTTTAAAATTAGTTTTCGTTGAGATGGTTATTGTAGTACGTCAATCGGGATACTGCCAGGTCACCAATGACTGGATCAAAGAAGAAGCAAGCCAATCAACACCACACTCTAGCTATTAATGAAATCAGATGAACAATGCTTATTTTTGCTGGACGACTGTGTGATGTCCCACGCTGTAAACCTACAAGTGGTAAAACGGAATTACTTGTTTTGTATTTGGCGTTGATGAACATCGCGGTGGCGTTTGTGTGGATTGGGACAAAGCCTGGAAAATCAAGCTGATTAGCAAGCGATGATGCCACATACCGGCGGGTCGACATGCTTGTTCTCCTTGTCATCGGAAACTTCTCGTAAAACTAGATACCGTCGTTTATCCTGAGAAACAATAAGTTCATGTCACAGTAGAACTAACCTCGCCATGTTTGACAACAGCAACTGCTGAAACAGCCTTTTTGAATTCACGTCTGTAGTCTTGAAACAGAAAAAATTATGACAGAAATGTTAAAACACAAAACATGGATATCAATCTGAAAATTTTGCTCGCGTTCAGGAAGCTTTACAGTCGGGCTCAGGTGGTAACAATAGTTATAAAAAGCACATGAGCTAGCAGATTAATGGATATTCACGGTTAAAATGTGAATCGACAGAATATAAAGGAGGTTTTGAATGTAGTATACGTAATTCCATTGTTATTTATCAATGAACGCATGCAACAAACAAAATTATCCGAGAAAAAGCTTGAATAAACGTGGCAGCTAAGCGATTAAGAAAAAGGTGTTTCAGAGATGATGACAGGGATCCTCATTATTTATAGTTGTCAATATAGAATATAATTGCAATCGCGAACCTTAGGATTATTCCACCGCCAAATGTTGATCCACATCCACGCGGCAAACATCGCTTTTAAACCATTGATGAGATTCAAATATTCATTCTTGTTGATTGATGGATACGAGTGAGTTAATGACTAGATCCCGCCACAAAACTGGATATTAGGTAGGCCGATAAAATAGCTCGTATTGAATCGTGTTTTACAGCCATTTTAGAAGAACAAAGCAAAGGCATAATTTATACACATCCTAAAAATCATTGTGCAAAGCATTACACCGATAGGTAACGAATGACTGACTGCCGTAAAACTATAAGAGAATAAATTCATAAATAACAGAGAAAAGATGGGATTTAAAAAGCTACAGAAACTGTAGAAGATTAGGCTCTGACATGGTGGTTTGAAGTACCTACAACCGGAATGAAACACGTATTAAATCAAGCGTTGTGGGCGGAGAAAACAGACATCAACACAAAAGATTTCACGCGGCTTTCACTGTCATACATCACACCACGCTTTCCGTATCACCACTTTAAAGACTACAAAATTAATCAAACATTTCAAGATGTCTGAAGAAGACTACCACTGAACACGTTCCTGAGTATGAGGGCCACGGTGTTAGCCGCACAGCAAACAAAATACTGTACGATTGCACATCCGTGCGGATTTTAACCTACCACATATATCTTGGCGGAACCAGTGCTGTTCACCTGATAAAGTGTCTGAGGACTTCATCGAATGGACTCACATGCATGCCATGAGCCAACAAGTTTCCGTCAGGGCTGCTTACTTTTGGTCTGTGCAAAGTGCCGCACAATCAGAGACTGCACGTGGGCTAAGATACTGTCAGGTTGCCAATTTCTAGACAGTTAAGGGGATGGGGATGTGAGATTCCAGCGTGTATGTATGTATGTATGAAAGCACAAGCCTGGTCCAGGCAAAGTGCCGCACAGTCAGAGACTGCATGTGGGCTAAGATACTGTCAGGTTGCCCAGGCCTAGATAGAGGGGGATATAAATGGTAGTGAGACTCCAGCGTGTTTCAGCATGCAGCTCACTACCGTTGGCCAATCAATTTAGCACGATGTTAGCCGTACAGCACAAAAATGCTGAACGATTGCACATCCGTGTACTCGCATGCAGCTCACTTTGCCTGGATAAAGGCTTGTGATTTCATACATACATACATACATACATAGATACATACATACATACATACATACATACATACATACATACATACATACTTACCTTCGATCTTGGATCTCGTAATCTCTTCGCGCCTGATCGACTGATCGATTATCTCACTCCACTAGGAAAGTGATCACGTTGTAATCAGCTTCCAACTAGTACTCAGGTATGACAAACCTCCTAAACTCAGGTGCATTTTCAATCGTGTAGAATGGGATGTTGTCTCAGAGGAAGCTGAAAAGTTCTTATCTCACTTTGCAGGTGATGATATAGCAACAAACTGGCAGCTTATAGCTGTCTGTCTAGCTTGCAAGACAGGTTTGCTCCGTTGGTGCACGTCAAGCGACGTAACACGCCACAACAGTGGACACATGCGATGCGACGGGTGATTAGAATGCCGGACCGTGCAAGGAAAACTTACAAAGCTTCTCAGATACAACAGTCCTGGACAAGGTATAAAATGGCTAGGAATAAGGCTGTGATAATCCAACGCAAGGGCTAAACGTAACTTTGAATCACGGTTGGCACGCAATATAAAGCAATACCCGAAGCGTTACTATATTTAGGCCAAATCCAAAGGAATAACGCGCGATTGGATTGGCAACCTTCAGCAAGAAAACGAACCTCAAATAGTCTCAGATTAAGAAAAGGCTTCGGCCTTTCTCAAGCATTTCCAGTCTGTTCAGAGGCTTGATCGCCAAATAGATCCGCAAAACACGCCAGTCATCAAAAGGCCAGACATCGCTACTCAACTGGAGGTGTTATCCTTCAATAATGATTAGATTAAACTTGCTCTTGAGGCAACTAACCCCAATAAATCTGCTGGCCCAGAAGACATTCATCCCCAAATTATAAAGAACCTGGCGCCAATACTAGCAGAACCTGTGGGTCGTTTTTTTAACGCTACGTTGCAGAATGGATTAATTCCGAGTATTTGGATGCTGGCTGATGTGATTCCAATGCATAAAGGTGGCAGTCGATCCTTAGCTTGCAATTACAGTAAGTCTAACTAGCATCGTTTGTAAAATCCTGGAGCGACTTATTAGGGATAGGATTGATCGTTTCTGAACTCTGGTAAACATAGCTTCCTTAACACGTTGGCCGCGATTTCTGATTCCGTCGTTTTTTGCTGCGGGCGGCATGTTCTAACTTTTATATCTTCAGTGCTAAGGCAATCAGCGAAGTGGGAAGTTTTGTGCGGCTCCTCAGAGGTAAATACTATCAGTGTATCAAGTAAAACTCTGTGACAAATTGGTTCACTTCGCTCACGATGATCGCAGTCTTTATTACTGGCGTGTAAAACATGGCGCACATCGCGGCCAACGTGTTAAAGGGAAGTCATGCCTAACAAACCTCTTGTGTTTGCTAAATGAGGTCACCATGAGGCTAGATAAAGGCCAACAAGTTGAAGTTTTTACTTGGACTTTTACAAGGCATTTGATTCGGTAAACCTTGCAACCAAACTTGGTTATATGGGTATCGATGGTCCTCTTAAGCAATAGATACTTTCGCGTAAGGATAGGCAGGATGTATTCCACGAAAGTAAAAGTTGTCAGTGGAGTCCCACAGGGTTCAGTACTCGGACGGCTACTTTACCTTATTTATATCGATGATTTGGCAGCGTCCCTTAAGTGTCCCTGCTATATTTTTGAGGATGATGTCAAGCTTATCAGATCGCCGAATGAACAGGATATTCTTGAGGATATCGAAAAGGTCATCAACTTGTCTGATACATGGGATCTATTAGTTAACTTCACTTAAAGCTATCTCCTGTCTGAAGTCGTTAAGAAGTTGGACGTTGCTGGACCACATGGTATAATTGAGATAAATGGGGTGCAGAAAGTTCGTGACTTATGCATAGAGGTTATAGCAAACTTTAAATGGGCTGATCAATGTGCAGCTGCTGCACAACGCGCTAGGAGCAAGCTTTTTCGCCTTCGATCAGTTTTATCCTGCCGGTCAACGGAGGTTTCAATACCATTATCGAAAGCGGTCGTGAGACCACTTCTCGGGTATTGCGTTCAAGCATGGTCACCTTATTTTGAAAAAGATATTGCGAAACTTGAAGGTGTTCAGCGCCTAGCTACTCGTATGACTGAAGGGGAATCAGGTAGGTCGTATGAGGAACGATTGCTGTCTAAATCTCTTCTCACTAAAAAGGCGGCAAAGAGGGGACCTGATTGAAACCTCCAAATCATGACAGGTTTTAGTACTTCTCATTCAAGTTAAATGTATACTGTGGCGTCAAATGTGGGTACTCGAGGCCACCCATTGAAAAATATCAAGTCTAATATTCGTAAGTACTTCTTCAGTGAAAGGGTAGTAAATTACTGGAATCGTATTCCCAGAGAAGTTGTTTGTTCCACTTCGGTAGGGGGTTTCATTAAAGGACTCGACTCTGTGGCCTTCTTTATTTCCTGATTTTTATCCGTAATTGTATAGTTGGTATGATCCTCGTGTTGTCTTTGGAACGCACTTATGTCTCTCCTCACCTATTGGCGAGGGGCGTTTTTCTGTTGCATTCCAAATTACTATCATACCAGAAGAAATTTATGAAGATATTGTTTAAAGTGTTGGACGCTCTTCTGTGGCATAACACCGAAAGAAATTTGGACGCTCGATTGTCTCGTTAGCTGCTTACTGTCTTGTACCAACTGCAATGAACTGAACTGAATTAATGGCTTCATACGACGTGACGTATAAAGTAGACAAAACCAAGAAACCCAATAGTTGCACAAAAGGTGATAAAGCCATGTGCATTGAAAATGGTGGAAACTAATAAAGCAACACGTTGCTTTGGTCATTCATGAGCGCCATGAATAATTAGTGAGATTCCACTGGCTGCGTTACGGAATGCAAATTCAAAGTAAAAAACATGACTGAAAGAACGAATTATTGGCGAGCCGCTATTAATAATTTCTTTGTGGGTATTTTTCTCATTACAATATTCAAAAATGCAAATCTAAGCGAAAGAATCAACGGAAAAATGCATACGGAAAATCTTTAGTTTTTAACAGACCTTTTAGTAGGTTATTCGCACGATTGAATCCTTGAATGTAGGAAAATGCTTACCTAATTCTTTCACATATTTCTCTGGGAATAGTGAAATCAGCTGACTACAGAGTATTTGACCACCATTAGAAGAGATAGCCTCAATTATTTTAGATCGTAAATCCATTTCAAAATAACCACCGAAAGCAAACACCTCTGGTTTTCGGGTGCGAATTGACCTTTAAATGCGGATTCAGTTAAGATCATACACAAGAGATTTGAAAATGGCATTTGTTCAATCTGTTGCTCCATAGAGCTTTTAATTTTTCTTTGCATATAGTTGAACTTGTGTAGCGACTTTCGAAATTTGTTTATATCAATGATTACTTTTGTAAAGTACTCTCATTTAACGCGCGCCAATCATTTCAGTTCAGTTCAGTTGCACAGGACAGTAAATGGCTAACGAGCCAATCGGTCTTCCAGAAGCAACCACCATTGCCAAAGCGTTTTTCTTATTGTGACATGCTGATAAAAGTCCCCGACATGAAACCAGTCCAGATACTGCGACTCAGCTGACTCTGGTGAAGAAATTTCAGTACGCTAATCAATGCCCGGGAGATTGAAGTCTCCAACAATTAGCCGTGCGCGGTACGTTCAACTTGGTTGTATTTCCCACGCTCTTCCAAATAATCCATTTCCAAATCGCTGTTCTCTGATTTTGCTGTAAATTGGTAACCAATTTATCGCATTATTCACACATTGTAACTAGAATCAACCTATTCTATTACGTTTTTGAAAAAAATTATATATATCTATTGATATTCAAATTTTTAAAAATCGAACTATGCCTAAAGTGTCATATCCCTGCATTTCAATCGATTGTGAGAAGAAAGTAGTCAAAGGTATAGCTTGTGATGTGTGCCATAGATGGGCTCATCCAAAATGCTCTGACATTCTTGCCAAGCATTAAGAAACTTTTTGTAAAAATAGCTTCCTGGAATGGGTATGCGGGGACTGTAAGCGAAACGCAAGGGAAGCTTTCCTAAGGACCTCTGCCCGTAGTTTGAACAACACTGTAGCAGAAAGTGCGAATTCTTAGCTGTCATACGCTGAAGTCGTAAGAAAGAAAACACACCCATCAACAAAACCGGGCAAGTCCGAAGTACCATCCGCAGGGATCGAAAAGCACCACAGGAGGATAAAAAGAAGACTACAAAGAAAACCGTACCTAAGGATAAGTGTACGGTAAAATCACAGCAATCTAACTACGTTGCTTTAGGAAGGCCTTGGCTGAGCAAGTTGGTAAGTTTGCTGCACCCAATAAAATGGCGGAAACGAGACTAACTCGTACTCTGCTCATTCTAAATAGGGAAGAGCCGCTGATTTGCGAAAGCAAATCCCGGGGGCAAATTGACCGTTCCAGGGTTTAGGATGTTTTGCGCATGACAGGGCTTATTCACTGCCAGGTAAAAAGGGTCTATTGTGTAGGCCGGTGGAACCCAACTGTAAGTAGCGCCCGTCCAATTTTGGTAGAATTTATAAACCAGCTGGACAGGGACACGTTTCTTTCGAAAAGTGTGTACCTTGAACGCTACACAAATGGGCGTTTCAAAGTTGTCAAAGATACGGGGCCTCAACCACACTGCCACAGAAAGCGTTCAAAAACGCACATGACCGGCTTGGAAACTCCCAGAAAAGGTATAAACATTAGTCAAAATAAAATGTTTGAGTCATCTGCTTTAGTAGTTATCGAAAACGTACTCAAAAATGGCTCGCCAGTAGAATACGAGTGCGTGAAAAACTCGTTGAAAAGCGAATGCTTATCAGGACTTTAAGTAATTACGCAAGAAAATAAGCAAGAATCGCTTTTCGGTAGTCTCCTGAACCAGAAAAATCTATGTACAACTGCCATTAGGCCGGTGCAAGCTTGTTCGCATGCGCAATCTAACCACGTATTAACTGCTTCGGTCTCGAAAAACAGGGTATCAACGACGGTGCTCCGACCCCCAGTAAAGGTCGACTAAAATGTGCGCAGAATAGAAATACCCGTGTACTGTACACAAATGCTTGCAGTATACGTAATAAGTGAAGCGTGCTGCAGCTTGCTGCACTGGAAAGCTAGGTCGACATAATTGCCATCCTCGAATCATGGTTGAAATCAGATGATCGTGTTCCGTCATTTGTATCAACTAAGTACGCCATCTATCGTCAGGACAGGGATAATGGTTCTACGGGTGTGGTGTGGCAATCATGATAAATGAAGGCCTTCCCTACTGTGAGACATCGATAAACATTGCTTCTTACACAATCCAACTAACATCGTTATTTCTTCATGTCGCTAGAAGGAGACTGGCACTTGAATGTACTCATAAAAACCCGACTGCTTCACCATTAGACGATCGATTACTGAGGGACACATTGGAAGTACTAAAAGCGGAATGCAACGCATTACTAGTTGTTGCAGACTTCAATCTCTCGGGAATTGATTGACGTACGAAATTTCTTCGCCAGAGTGAGCCAGTAAGCCTAGCAAGCATTCTTTGCAAGTGCTTGGAAAAATCATTCGGCACCAGGTATGTAAACATTTGGTAACCAATTCTTTACTTTCCGATGCCCAGCACCACCATAGGTACCTTCTGCACAAACTAAGTATGTGTGGCGTCACAGGTAAACTACATCGATGGTTAGACAGCTTCTTAACTAATCGCACTAACTATGCAAGAATTGCAGGGTTGTGCTCAGATGTATCACTGATTCTCAGTGGAGTGCCCCAAAGTTGGGTGCTTGGTCCACTACTTTTTCTTATTTTTGTAAACGAGCTGGAAGCCTGCTTGAGTTCACGCTGCATCATGTTTGCTGATGATGTTAAGATCCTAGCAACCGACAGTAGAGATACGCTTATCTCTGATTTAGAAAAAGTGATCGAGTGGACAAAGACCTGGGACTTGCCACTAAACTTGGGGAAACGCTGTGTTCTGACGACTGATTTAGCGACAACCCAACTAGAAGTCGGCGAAGGAATTATCGGGTTATTGATTGGTCGTACCAAACTTGTTCAACGCTGGTATACTAGCTTTACTTGTTTCCCATACTTGCACTATTTCAACCGCATGTAGATCCTGGTCCTGCTGCCCCTACCCGATGAGTGCAAACAGCACAAATCTGGTCGTTGGGTGTGTGTTTAAAATGTATGCAAATAAGCGATTTTGGAATTATTATCGATTGTGGATATTACCAGAATACACTGTCTACCGATCCATGAGATCTACTATACT
Source organism: Atriophallophorus winterbourni (assembly GCA_013407085.1). Taxonomy (NCBI): domain Eukaryota; kingdom Metazoa; phylum Platyhelminthes; class Trematoda; order Plagiorchiida; family Microphallidae; genus Atriophallophorus; species Atriophallophorus winterbourni. The sequence continues at coordinate 2,083 of JACCGJ010004043.1, read as the reverse complement.
TTCGATTCATTCGAATTTGGTAATTATCAAACAGATCAAAACATAAGAAGACAAAGTTCACGTGGATTTTGAAACGAAAGTCTTCATTCTTCTGGAACGAAAGCTGAAGTGAAGTTTTCCCATTCAAGCTTTTCACTTACAAGGCAAAAAACACCACCACATCACCCATAGCTGAAGTCTTAACATGACTACAAATTCTGATTCAACGCAATTTGAACATTTATCAGTTCACTCAGCTCGCTACAGTGTTATTCAAAGTACTCTTATGCGGTCGCATATTTTTTGTGCCGCTAGTTTTCAAACTGAAATCGTTCCAATTCATTTGATATGAACAACTTATACACATTGTAACTCCGCTTACTGAACCTGATCTTACGGTCTCCACCTGATGACGGCAAACAGCCAGAAACCGATAGTGTGTGTAAGGTATGGTGATGTGAGCACCACACCATATTGTGAGCACCACAAAATTTTCTAATATATTATTCAAATTGTTGTTTGTTTATATACGATGAACGATCATTTAACCTTTTTCCATGAATCTATCTGCGGTTCAACATTTTGAATATATCTTTATTTGCTGCGAGTATAGCACCACGAAAAGAATTGCGTTGTTCTGCATCCGGCAGCATGATTCTCAATAGTGTTCGAAGAAAATTTACCCACATGTGAAGGATTTATGATTACTAAACGGTCCATATTGCGATCTAATACTCTACCTCTACCACACACTTTTTCCTCCATCCACCGCAACCGATTGATAAACATTGTCTTATATTTGCACAACTGAACCAGCCTAACGTTCCAATGTCCACGGATAGCCTAGCTGATAGGACGCATCCCGACAGGCAGAATTGACATGAGGTCACGTGCAAAGCGTACGCAAGCACGTCATGTTATAACGTGTTTTCGGTGTATAGGTAAGATCAATGAAAAATGTGATCATGATTTAGCCCATCATTCAATAGCAGTAATAAATTTCGAAAACGTTTCAAGATCTTGCATCGTTTCAGTTGATTGCACAGCTAAATTCTTGCAGCTTTCCGATAATTTTGAATTGAAAACAGAAGTTAGAATTGCAAATTTCGAGGTGAGATTTCGATAGGTTGGGACTTGCATCACATTTGTCTATTTTTCACATTGCCTTGCATGACATTTTCTATACACCATTATGTATATATCTGTCTTTTATTTCATATGAGGCTTATAAATGTCACATTTTTATCCAAACTTGCAAAACAATAAAATCTACCAAAAAAATAAAAAAGTAAAAAAACTGAAAATCATTATGTTTTTAATGTACATTCTTATTTTTTTAAATGATGAACGATTTTACTTTGATGACCTCTCACCATGATGGTGAAGAGAATATCTTTCATTATATTCCAGTGGCTTTGAATACCGAACCATCACTGAAACAGGCTCGAAATATATCCGCCCAAGATTTGTTCCGTTTGCGATTCACTCTCCTGCAGATAACGAAAACCAGGCTAGTGAACACATTTTGGTTCGATTCGTCGACAATTCTTCAAGAGTATTGGAGCACACAGCGTACCTACTTCCATGCTATTAACCACACCCTCTCTCATCCCCCAGAATTTCTCAGATTTTCTTATGCTGATGGATTTATATTCCCTTTTCCATCTTCTCAACCAATCTTTTCGTAAAAAAACATGAATTGATGCATATATAATTTATTTGTCAATTTTTTATGACAATTTATTACAATTCACTCCACTTTTTCCATAATTACCTTCCATTTCTGTTCTCCATGTTTTCCCATCCTTGCAATCCGTAAATCCTGACAAAATTTAAATGAAACCTCATTGTTATTAGACATTAGAATTTTTTTCTTACTTACTGTATATTCGTTCCCATTATTGAACGGAAAAAAATGTTTAAACATCCCGCTCACTTCGGTCGTTTGCACCGTTATATTTTCTTTTGCTGTTCCAATTTTGATAAACTGATCATGTATTACATGCCTTGATGTCCAAGAATATATTAATATTATTATTATTATTATTATTATTATTATTATTATTATTATTATTATTATTATTATTATTATTATTATTATTAT
>JACCGJ010004042.1:0-44751 GCA_013407085.1 Atriophallophorus winterbourni | reverse complement strand
TGCCTTTGCGAGGCCCGAAGCGGTTCACTGATCGCTGTGCGGTTGACATTTCGCTGTGCACATTTTCTCATCAAATTCGTTGCTTTTGTTCGCGAAAGTTGCCTTTTATTCACGCTGGATTGCAGTGTTTTCAATGGATGCCGTCGCATACACGTGTTGGTTGACGCTTCCGTGTTCTGAAAGGTATCCAACATTGACCACCGGGTGTGTGCATGAGCAAAGTACAAACCCCACGTTTGACAGGCGTGTGGGTCACAGGTTGCCCATGACATTGACTGCAATGCGTTTTTGTTTCTCGTGTGCTTTTGTGTTGACGTGATAGTGTTTGAACAAGCGAAGGTTGACATTCCTCGACTGAACGTTTATCCTGATTCAATGTGCACGTTGATCTTCGCTTTGGGAAACACGACTGAGTTCTTGCTGTTTGCACTCATCAGTTAGGAGCAGTATGATCAGCACCCGCATGCAGTGAATTATATTGGAAATGCGAAAGAAATTCGGCATAAATAGGGAATTTCGTCAAAGCCCATGTGTTTTACAACCGACCTGCATGCGTGTGATTAAACAGGCGTACAAGTTCAAAACAAGGTTTTTCGATTTCTCCACTGCTTCACTGCATGTAAATTTTGGTCGTAATAGTTCTACCTGATGAGTGCCAACTTACTTGTACTGGTATGCGACTATCTCCTCCTGGAAGATGAGTCGGCTTCAATGAAGATTCTTGTGAATTTGGGTACAAAGTGGCGTCCCCCTCACCACTCGGCGTTTGTTCGAGTCAGCTTCTCTAGCCTTTGCACAACCAAGTGCGACCTGCAAGGCAGCAGGGAGTTGCCAGAAAGATGTGATGTGCACCAACTGACCGTCTACCAGACTCTTTTCCAGGGTTTTCTCCCGAAGCCTTTCCCGCGGTCGGGTATCCCGCACAGCAGCGTAGGTGTAAAATCATGGTTATCCTTCCCTTAGATGAAATGCCTTCCAAGGCTAACGAGCTACATCTGCCCGAAGCAAACTGGTTTTCAGGCGCCAGTCACTTGCCCTCGCCCCTTCTGTTGGTAGGAGCAGTTCCGCCGGGCTCGGGGAGCCACTCGTGTAGGCCAGAAGCTGGACCTGGTTGCCAGAGGCTATTTGAGACGCGCGCCATATGGGAGAATTTTATAAACAGTTGGAGCTTATCCGCACTGCCACCCCCGGCTATGACAACCTTTCGATGAGTGTCAACTACAGGAAACCGGGCGTGGTGTGTGTGATGTGAATGCATGTAAAGACGAATTGTTCAACCCGTCATTTTCGCATCTTCGTTTGTGTTGTCACATGTGATTGAGCACCCAATCAAGGCAGTCCTACGTACGTGCGATTGTTATGGCCCGGGTGGAACATTTGCTATTCTGGGTCTCACGTCGTCGATCCAAAGTTTTTTGTGACTCGTTTCACACATCCATCGCGGCGTGGGTGTGGTGCACGACTGTGTAATTGCGTGTATCGTTCCCGTACTCGCAATAAGGTGCTCGTGCGACATTGATCGTGGTCGCTTTTGTTTTGCGGTCTCGTATACGCACTGTAGAATAGCTTGATGTGTGTTTTGTAGTCTGCATTTGTGTGTCCGCGGCATGCGTTAGTTTCTACTCACTGTGACGCATGTCTGTCTGAGTGTCATGCGCAAAATGATATAGCACCCAATCAAGGCAGTCCTACGTACGTGCGATTGTTATGGCCCGGGTGGAACATTTGCTATTCTGGTTCTCACGTCGTCGATCCCAAGTTTATTGTTACTCGTTTAACACATTCATCGCGGCGTGGGTGTGGTGCACGACTGTGTAATTGCGTGTATCGTTCCCGTACTCGCAATAAGGTGCTCGTGCGACATTGATCGTGGTCGCTTTTGTTTTGCGGTCTCGTATACGCACTGTGGAATAGCTTGATGTGTGTTTTGTAGTCTGCATTAGTGTGTCCGCTCGGCTGCGAAATTTGGTCGAGTTTCGCTTTGTAATCATTCCGTTCGTATCATCACCATCATCTTTCACACGCCGTATTTTGTTCGTTCATTGTTAAAGAACCATTTGGAAGACACTGGTTTCTCTACGATACGTCGTTGTGCCTTTGCGAGGCCCGAAGCGGTTCACTGATCGCTGTGCACATTTTCTCATCAAATTCGTTGCTTTTGTTCGCGAAAGTTGCCTTTTATTCACGCTGGATTGCAGTGTTTTCAACGGATGCCGTCGCATACACGTTTTGGTTGACGCTTCCGTGTTCTGAAAGGTATCCAACATTGACCACCGAGTGTGTGCATGAGCAAAGTACAAACCCCACGTTTGACAGGCGTGTGGGTCACAGGTTGCCCATGACATTGACTGCAATGCGTTTTTGTTTCTCGTGTGCTTTTGTGTTGACGTGATAGTGTTTGAACAAGCGAAGGTTGACATTCCTCGACTGAACGTTTATGCTGATTCAATGGGCACGTTGATCTTCGCTTTGGGAAACACGACTGAGTTCTTGCTGTTTGCACTCATCAGTTAGGAGCAGTATGATCAGCACCCGCATGCAGTGAATCATATTGGAAATGCTAAAGAAATTTGGCATAAATAGGGAATTTCGTCGAAGCCCATGTGTTTTACAACCGACCTGCATGCGTGTGATTAAACAGGCGTACAAGTTCAAAACAAGGTTTTGCGATTTCTTCACTGCTTCAATGCATGCAAATTTTGGTCGTAATAGTTCTACCTGATGAGTGCCAACTTACTTGTACCGGTATGCGACTATCTCCTCCTGGAAGATGAGTCGGCTTCGATGAAGGTTCTTGGGGATTTGGGTACAAAACGGCGTCCCCCTCACCACTCGGCGTTTGTTCGAGTCAGCTTCTCTAGCCTTTGCACAACCAAGTGCGACCTGCAAGGCAGCAGGGAGTTGCCAGAAAGATGTGGTGTGCACCAACTGACCGTCTACCAGACACTGTTCCAGGGTTTTCTCCCGAAGCCTTTCCCGCGATCGGGTATCCCGCACAGCAGCTGAGGTTTAAAATCATGATGAAATGCCCTCCCAGGCTAACGAGCTACATCTGCCCGAAGCAAGCTGGTTTTCAGGCGCCAGTCACTCGCTCTCGCCCCCTTCTGTTGGTAGAAGCAGTTCCGCCGGGCTCGGGGAGCCACTCGTGCAGGCCAGAAGCTGGACCTGGTTGTCAGAGGCTATTTGAGACGCGCACCATATGGGAGCATTTTATAAACAGTGGGAGCTTATCCCCACTGCCACCCCCGGCTATGACAACCTTTGGATGAGTGCCAACTGCAGGAAACCGGGCGTGGTGTGTGTGATGTGAATGCATGTAGAGACGAATTGTTCAACCCGTCATTTTCGCATCTTCGTTTGTGTTGTCACATGTGATTGAGCACCCAATCAAGGCAGTCCTACGTACGTGCGATTGTTATGGCCCGGGTGGAACATTTGCTATTCTGGGTCTCACGTCGTCGATCCAAAGTTTTTTGTTACTCGTTTCACACATCCATCGCGGCGTGGGTGTGGTGCACGACTGTGTAATTGCGTGTATCGTTCCCGTACTCGCAATAAGGTGCTCGTGCGACATTGATCGTGGTCGCTTTTGTTTTGCGGTCTCGTATACGCACTGTGGAATAGCTTGATGTGTGTTTTGTAGTCTGCATTTGTGTTTTCGCGGCATGCGTTTCTTTCTACTCACTGTGACGCATGTCTGTCTGAGTGTCATGCGCAAAATGATATTGCACCCAATCAAGGCAGTCCTACGTACGTGCGATTGTTATGGCCCGGGTGGAACATTTGCTATTCTGGTTCTCACGTCGTCGATCCCAAGTTTATTGTTACTCGTTTCACACATCCATCGCGGCGTGGGTGTGGTGCACGACTGTGTAATTGCGTGTATCGTTCCGTACTCGCAATAAGGTGCTCGTGCGACATTGATCGTGGTCGCTTTTGTTTTGCGGTCTCGTATACGCACTGTGGAATAGCTTGATGTGTGTTTTGTAGTCTGCATTAGTGTGTCCGCTCGGCTGCGAAATTTGGTCGAGTTTCGCTTTGTAATCATTCCGTTCGTATCATCACCATCATCTTTCACACGCCGTATTTTGTTCGTTCATTGTTAAAGAACCATTTGGAAGACACTGGTTTCTCTACGATACGTCGTTGTGCCTTTGCGAGGCCCGAAGCGGTTCACTAATCGCTGTGCGGTTGACATTTTGTTGTGCACATTTTCTCATCAAATTCGTTGCTTTTGTTCGCGAATGTTGCCTTTTATTCACGCTGGATTGCAGTGTTTTCAATGGATGCCGTCGCATACACGTGTTGGTTGACGCTTCCGTGTTCTGAAAGGTATCCAACATTGACCACCGAGTGTGTGCATGAGCAAAGTACAAACCCCACGTTTGACTGGCGTGTGGGTCACAGGTTGCCCATGACATTGACTGCAATGCGTTTTTGTTTCTCGTGTGTTTTTGTGTTGACGTGATAGTGTTTGAACAAGCGAAGGTTGACATTCCTCGACTGAACGTTTATCCTGATTCAATGGGCACGTTGATCTTCGCTTTCGGAAACACGACTGAGTTCTTGCTGTTTGCACTCATCAGTATGATCAGCACCCGCATGCAGTGAATTATATTGGAAATGCGAAAGAAATTTGGCATAAATAGGGAATTTCGTCAAAGCCCATGTGTTTTACAACCGACCTGCATGCGTGTGATTAAACAGGCGTACAAGTTCAAAACAAGGTTTTGCGATTTCTCCACTGCTTGAATGCATGCAAATTTTGGTCGTAATAGTTCTACCTGATGAGTGCCAACTTACTTGTACTGGTATGCGACTATCTCCTCCTGGAAGATGAGTCGGCTTCAATGAAGATTCTTGTGAATTTGGGTACAAAGTGGCGTCCCCCTCACCACTCGGCGTTTGTTCGAGTCAGCTTCTCTAGCCTTTGCACAACCAAGTGCGACCTGCAAGGCAGCAGGGAGTTGTCAGAAAGATGTGGTGTGCACCAACTGACCGTCTTCCAGACTCTGTTCCAGGGTTTTCTCCCGAAGCCTTTCCCGCGATCGGGTATCTCGCACAGCAGCGGAGGTTTAAATTCATGGTTTTCCTTCCCTTAGATGAAATGCCCTCCCAGGCTAACGAGGTACATCTGCCCGAAGCAAACTGGTTTTCAGGCGCCAGTCACTTGCCCTCGCCCCTTCTGTTGGTAGGAGCAGTTCCGCCGGGCTCGGGGAGCCACTCGTGCAGGCCAGAAGCTGGACCTGGTTGCCAGAGGCTATTTGAGACGCGCACCATATGGGAGCATTTTATAAACAGTGGGAGCTTATCCCCACTGCCACCCCCGGCTATGACAACCTTTGGATGAGTGCCAACTACAGGAAACCGGGCGTGGTGTGTGTGATGTGAATGCATGTAAAGACGAATTGTTCAACCCGTCATTTTCGCATCTTCGTTTGTGTTGTCACATGTGATTGAGCACCCAATCAAGGCAGTCCTACGTACGTGCGATTGTTATGGCCCGGGTGGAACATTTGCTATTCTTGGTCTCACGTCGTCGATCCAAAGTTTTTTGTTACTCGTTTCACACATCCATCGCGGCGTGGGTGTGGTGCACGACTGTGTAATTGCGTGTATCGTTCCCGTACTCGCAATAAGGTGCTCGTGCGACATTGATCGTGGTCGCTTTTGTTTTGCGGTCTCGTATACGCGCTGCGGAATAGCTTGATGTGTGTTTTGTAGTCTGCATTTGTGTGTCCGCTCGGCTGCGAAATTTGGTCGAGTGTCGCTTTGTAATCATTCCGTTCGTATCATCACCATCATCTTTCACACGCCGTATTTTGTTCGTTCATTGTTAAAGAACCATTTGGAAGACACTGGTTTCTCTACGATACGTCGTTGTGCCTTTGCGAGGCCCGAAGCGGTTCACTGATCGCTGTGCGGTTGACATATTGTGCACATTTTCTCATCAAATTCGTTGCTTTTGTTCGCGAAAGTTGCCTTTTATTCACGCTGGATTGCAGTGTTTTCAATGGATGCCGTCGCATACACGTGTTGGTTGACGCTTCCGTGTTCTGAAAGGTATCCAACATTGACCACCGAGTGTGTGCATGAGCAAAGTACAAACCCCACGTTTGACAGGCGTGTGGGTCACAGGTTGCCCATGACATTGACTGCAATGCGTTTTTGTTTCTCGTGTGTTTTTGTGTTGACGTGATAGTGTTTGAACAAGCGAAGGTTGACATTCCTCGACTGAAAGTTTATCCTGATTCAATGGGCACGTTGATCTTCGCTTTGGGAAACACGACTGAGTTCTTGCTGTTTGCACTCATCAGTTAGGAGCAGTATGATCAGCACCCGCATGCAGTGAATTATATTGGAAATGCGAAAGAAATTTGGCATAAATAGGGAATTTCGTCAAAGCCCATGTGTTTTACAACCGACCTGCATGCGTGTGATTAAACAGGCGTACAAGTTCAAAACAAGGTTTTGCGATTTCTTCACTGCTTCAATGCATGCAAATTTTGGTCGTAATAGTTCTACCTGATGAGTGCCAACTTACTTGTACTGGTATGCGACTATCTCCTCCTGGAAGATGAGTCGGCTTCAATGAAGATTCTTGTGAATTTGGGTACAAAGTGGCGTCCCCCTCACCACTCGGCGTTTGTTCGAGTCAGCTTCTCTAGCCTTTGCACAACCAAGTGCGACCTGCAATGCAGCAGGGAGTAGCCAGATAGATGGGGTGTGCACCAACTGACCGTCTACCAGACTCAGTTCCAGGGTTTTCTCCCGAAGCCTTTCCCGCGATCGGGTATCCCGCACAGCAGCGGAGGTTTAAAATCATGGTTTTCCTTCCCTTAGATGAAATGCCCTCTCAGTCTAACGAGCAACATCTGCCGTAAGCAAACTGGTTTTCAGGCGCCAGTCACTCGCCTTCGCCCCTTCTCCTGTTGGTAGACGCAGTTCCGCCGGGTTCGGGGAGCCACTCGTGCAGGTCAGAAGCTGGGCCTGGTTGTCTGAGGCTATTTGAGACGCACCATATGGGATCATTTTATAAACAGTGGGAGTTTATCCCCACTGCCACCCCCGGCTATGACAACCATTGGATAAGTGCCAACTGCAGGAAACCGGGCGTGGTGTGTGTGATGTGAATGCATGTAAAGACGAATTGTTCAACCCGTCATTTTCGCATCTTCGTTTGTGTTGTCACATGTGATTGAGCACCCAATCAAGGCAGTCCTACGTACGTGCGATTGTTATGGCCCGGGTGGAACATTTGCTAATCTGGGTCTCACGTCGTCGATCCAAAGTTTTATTGTTACTCGTTTCACACATTTATCGCAGCAGCTTTTCTGTCCGTATCATCCTTGCATTGATGTGCAATCGTGCAGCATGCCTGTGCTGTGTGGCTAACATCGTGCTAAATTGATTGGCCAACGATAGTGAGCTGCATGCTGAAACACGCTGGAGTCTCACTACGATTTCTATTTCCCCCTCATATCTGTCTAGGCCTGGGCAACCTGACAGTATCTTAGCCCACGTGCAGTTTCTGACTGTGCGGCACTTGGCCTGGATCAGGCTTGTGCTTTCATACATACATACACATTTATCGCGGCGTGGGTGTGGTGCACGACTGTGTAATTGAGTGTATCGTTCCCGTACTCGCAATAAGGTGCTCGTGCGACATTGATCGTGGTCGCTTTTGTTTTGCGGTCTCGTATACGCACTGTAGAATAGCTTGATGTGTGTTTTGTAGTCTGCATTTGTGTGTCCGCGGCATGCGTTAGTTTCTACTCACTGTGACGCATGTCTGTCTGAGTGTCATGCGCAAAATGATATTGCACCCAATCAAGGCAGTCCTACGTACGTCCGATTGTTATGGCCCGGGTGGAACATTTGCTATTCTGGTTCTCACGTCGTCGATCCCAAGTTTATTGTTACTCGTTTCACACATCCATCGCGGCGTGGGTGTGGTGCACGACTGTGTAATTGCGTGTATCGTTCCCGTACTCGCAATAAGGTGCTCGTGTGGCATTGATTGTGGTCGCTTTTGTTTTGCGGTCTCGTATACGCGCTGCGGAATAGCTTGATGTGTGTTTTGTAGTCTGCATTTGTGTGTCCGCGGCATGCGTTAGTTTCTACTCACTGTGACGCATGTCTGTCTGAGTGTCATGCACAAAATGATATTGCACCCAATCAAGGCAGTCCTACGTACGTGCGATTGTTATGGCCCGGGTGGAACATTTGCTATTCTGGGTCTCACGTCGTCGATCCAAAGTTTATTGTTACTCGTTTCACACATCCATCGCGGCGTGGGTGTGGTGCACGACTGTGTAATTGTGTGTATCGTTCCCGTACTCGCAATAAGGTGCTCGTGTGGCATTGATTGTGGTCGCTTTTGTTTTGCGGTCTCGTATACGCACTGTGGAATAGCTTGATGTGTGTTTTGTAGTCTGCATTTGTGTGTCCGCTCGGTTGCGAAATTTGGTCGAGTATCGCTTTGTAATCATTCCGTTCGTATCATCACCATCATCTTTCACACACCGTATCTTGTTCGTTCTCCACTGCTTCAATGCATGCGAATTTTGTTCGTAATAACTCTTCTTTTCCATTGTGTCCAGGCTCACTGAACCTGATCTTACCATCTCCGCCTGATGACGGCTAACAGTCAGTAATCGGTAGTTGTGTGTAAGTTATGAGGATGAGAGCACCACAATACATTGGTCTTTTATATGCACCTCGAGTGCTTGGGCTGGAATCACTTTGTGATTCTGTATTTGAACATCGTTGTTATTTGTAAGAACCCTATTTACCAGTGGCATACAAATATAACTTTGTTTACCTCTTTTCCACTGTTTCAAGGCTCACTGAACCCGATCTTACTGTCTCCACGTGATGACGGCAACCAGCTAGAAACCGGTAGTGCTGTGTAAGGGATGGTGATGTGTTCACCACAATACATTTGTATTGAATTCTTTTTACACAGTTTTACGGTTCCCGAGCACACATTTCTACTGTAAGCGGCATTCTTTTCTTTATTATTCTCTTCAAATTTTCCAATCCTACCTGCCTTAAATGCAAGCCAGGTCACGGGGTGTGCGTGCTTGCCCATGAACGCTTACGCGTGAAGTCGCAGTTGCCGCTTTCCCCCATGTTATTGGCCAGGGAATCAACCATTGCAAGAACACGTTTTGGGCCTCTATCGCTGTTCATAGATTCATATGCATATAAAAAGCTATGCTTTACAAGACCCACAAAAATGTACATCAGCTCGGATGGTAAAAATATCAAAATATTGTTAGAGATTGTCAAACGTGAAAATATACTTGTCCATGTGTGATATCTAGTGATTTCTTGAAAACGTCAATGTTTCCAGATTGTACTACATGAGTCGGTAAACTGTTTCACAATTGCATAATGCGAATGGAAAATGCTATGCTGTTTGTAATGTTTAGATTTTGGAGTGCTTTATGCTTGAACCCATGTATCACTTTACGAATCCCGGTTAAAGTATGACGGCAACTACTGGCGATTCATAATCGGCAACGAAATCGAAAGACAATTTGGGTATCCCCATCATTGCGACTTAATGATGACATTGAAAATCTTGATGCAATAGATAGCAATGTTCTTGCCGTAAATCTTGAATTATTCACGCGAGTGAAACCGTGAGCTGTGCATATGGTGTATGGACGAGAATGCCGAAAATCCGCGGCCTGTGTTAAATAAAATAGATGCAAACAAACTGTTCATTCGCACGAACGGATGCGGTAAAACACGGGTTTGAACAAAACATCATCGTGCTTGTTCGTGTGGATGAACATGTTGTTTGTACCTTTAGTGGCTCCGGATTTCAAACTTTTTATTAATTTCCTCAAGACACGTGCATTTTGGTTGTACTGTATCTTTGAGCGTTTTCAAAGAATATCCGGTAACTATGGCTTTTTCGTTCAAGGTCATGTGTTTTATTGATTCCACGTGTGTCGATGTTGTTGAACAGATTGATTGTACTAACCTGGACCAAAATTGACTTCAACGTTCAATTTTTGTCTACCGTTTCTTCAACGTTCGGAGGCCTACATATTCTGATCGCACTACCGTTGACGTTTTTAGTACGCGTGTTTACTCGAACTGCGTATAATCGTCCATATGAGATAACAATTGGTTACCACGGCATCCGCCATTAACGGCATACCAACACTCTTCTTAGTAACGCTATACCAATCAATTTAAAACCGAGACAACTTCCCACACGGAAGATTGCGTTCAACCGTATCTCGCAAACGGGACGGCGGTGAGCATGGTTGAGATCCCATATATTACGAATTCAGGTAAATGCTCAGTTACGATAAGTCTGGTAGCGGATGAACGCTGCTTTGAAAAACCCCAAACGTTGTTACGACGGTACCTTGGGCATCGCGGAATAAGATTGTAAAACCTTCAAACTACCACCACGCATGCTTTACTTTAATGGGTCAAGTGTTTATCGGAGACATCGTCGACAGATCCCGACCTCCCCATGACTTTTCACTTGACAGAAGTTTCCTCATAATCTCTGAACAAACCTGGCTGTCGCAGTCCCATTTCAGAATTCCATTTAACGTGTTAAAATGTGTATTGGAAAAAGGTAGGATAATCAATAAATTACGGAGTTACTTATAACTTGTGTTAAAATTCAACGGCTGTACGGTTGGGGCATTAAAGTAGCTTGACAGCGCATTTTGTTCGGCGAATCTCGGTGCTGACCAGCCTTTACTTTCGCAGCAGTCTCTTCCAGATGGCAAGCTCATGCAATTTTGTTTAGCATGCGTTGACGAACACACGCCCACGTGTACCTGAAAACAGCAATAACTTTCATGCAAATGGCTAAGAATCTTGTTTAATGGCAATCCTAGGGTGTTTGATGAATAGAATATGTTGGTACGGAGAGTGACGAGGAAACCTTGTTATGATGCTGATCGTAAAGTCCACAAGCAAGCTGTTCTGTTGATGTCGCTCTACCCATTGACGATTCGTGTTCCATTTGAGGTGTTGGCACCTCATCCCAGTTTTTCTGCTCAATCGTCTGCAGATTCATTAGATTTTGCGTCATATTGTTACCCATCTATTTGGGTTTTTAGTGTGTTGTCGTAGTGTATTGCGCTTAACTGTATTTCGCCACCTATCCTACGTGCGAAATTGTTGACAACGATCTGAAAAATAACCGCTGCCATCTAGTGTCAGCATCTTACAAACGGGGTTTTTAATCTCAACCTGCGCACTATCTTCTCGTACTCCTTTGTCGTTTAGTGGAAATGGCATTCTAAATATCTCCCGATCCATTGACTGTTTGAAGTGTTTTGTATCAACCATACAACCTTCAATCACTGTGGTTCAATTGTTTCTAAGATTCGAACTCGAACTGTGTAGCTCACCTGTTGAATATGTTTCACAAAATCAACCGCGCTGTGCAATACAATTCCACATGTTGAACACGGGTAGTATCCTCTAGCACAACTGCACGTGTCGTCAGGAGAATTCCTCCCAGTTTCCATCCGTACTCGGTTCGCAACACACGTAGAGCCTCGTGACGATCTAGGCCCGGAACGATGGACAAATCGTCCATGCGTTGTTCGTTTACTCAAGCGAATGCTGGTTTGTCGAGTACTGGTGATGGCCGACGTAACTCGGGCCACGGTCAAATTGAGCGCACGGTCTTCAACACCGTCTTGGCCTTCATGATCCGAGTCAAGAGTGGAGGTGAACTGTGAAAACACCATGTCGACAAGTTTATTCATTGTACAGTCATTGGATTGATTTTACGGCACATATATATGGGACACCTCGAGAACTCGAAAAAAGGAAATATTTCTAAACTACTCTTGACGATGCGGTCGAAAAGCTATTCAAAATATAAAGCTGGCGTGAGCACAGCTGGCAAGCGTTTCAGAAGTCAGAATCAAAAGCCAAGAACAAGGCTCACTGAAACTGATCTTACTGTCTCCACCTGACGTCGGCAAACAGCCAGAAACCGATAGTGGTGTGTAAGGGATGGTTATGTAAACACCTCAGAACGATTGTTTGATTTGATTCAAAGGCTGAAGTCTGTAGATTGCAAGTAGTAGTCACCGAGTAAGATCTTTCGACTATTGGACGTCGCCTCAGTTGTCTGTCTCTCTAACAATGAGTTTACTCTAGTTTCATTCGATTGCGACAGCGCCGCCTGCGGTTTCTTGGTCATGTCTACAGAATGGAAAATGGTCGTATTCCGAAAGATATACTCTATGATGAGTTGCAATTAGGAAATCGACCACTGGGCAGACCGCATTTGCGGTACAAAGACGTTTGCAAAAGAGATATGAAAGCTCTTGGTATTGACCCGGTGAATTGGGAAGAACTTGCTCTTGACCGCTCGCATTGCAGACATTGTGTAATGCGTCGTCTGCAAGCTTGGGAGGAGCAGATACAGCTCTTGGCTGCTAAACGCAGATCACGCAGCCGGTGTGCAACTGACACAATACAACCGAGTTCTGACTTTCGTTGCCAGCGCTGTGGGAGAGATTGTTACTCCCGAATCGGACTGTTTAGTCATTCCAAAATCAGTAGAACATGAACATTCATGCGATTGTGATGTAGAACGCAGAACTCAGAAAATTGTATGGTAGAAAAAGCATTAAGCTTAACAATAACCATAGGATGACAAGGTATATGGAACATATAAAAATATATAAAAAATATAAAATATCTCGAAAATCAATAGGGACACTCGCATACCGCATGGTTCGTCATAAACTCATCGAGTTTGGAAGCGAAAACCTCAACAAATTCTGATCGTGTGATTTAATTACGCAAATAGTTACAAGTGAAACAAATTCTTACCGAGAAAAAATTACGACGTATATCCAATCGAGAATGCGGAATGCTTAAAGCCTTTGAATGTGTTCGTGTTCGAGTAAGGTCATTGGGCCTTAGCAAGTGTTTAAGGGGATGGTTTACAGAATGCAGTATTTTGAAGGTTAGCATAAGGTCGCTGCGTATCCGCCGTTGAGTAAAATCGTGTAGCTTCAGTTTTAACATTCGCTCTGTGAAAGGCAAATTTCTGTACCGGGAGACCAACTTTGTAGCACGATGATAAATCCTGTCGAGTATTTCGATATCCTTCCTCAGCCATGGTGCCCAGGCTTGGATGGAATATTCCATAACAGGACGTATATACGTGTTAATTAACCGAGGTAGGGTTTCAGGCGTAAAAATCAGTAATATTCTTTTGAGAAGACCCAAGATACGGCAAGCTTTATTGTACACCATCCGGCAATGCTGTCCAGGCTTAAGGTTAAACGAAACCCAGATACCAAGATCTTTTTCTGCTGTGGTCCAGACGAAATCTTGCGTGCCAAGCTGATACGTGTGGTGCAGAGATTTCCCAAGCTGCAGCATTTTACATTTCGCAGGGTTAAATGGTAACTCATTTAACATGGTCGACATCGACCGAAGTAGGCCAACAACAACACATTCAATTTTACGTTCCTCGATGCTTACAGCTCAACATGCCAACAGTTAATCAGAACTCACAAGGAAGCAACGTCTCTTTTTTATATGCATTTCAATCACATTCACACCACGCCCATTTTTGTGCTGTTTGCACTCATCAGGTAGGGACACTAAGATCAAGATCCGGTTACACTAAAGCAGTGAAGTAAACAAGTTGAACTTGTATGCCCCTTTTGGATAAGGCTGTTACGACCAACCAATTCAACCACATGCCCAAACACATAGGGTTTAAACACATGATCATGAACAAAAATGCTCATTTGCATGCATTTCCATCGCACCACACGATCGGTTTCGTGCTGTTTGCACTCATCAAGTAGCGATCCGCATGCCCTGAAATGCATGTAAATGAGCATTTTTCTTCATGACCACAGAGTTAACCCCATCTACACGTGAGTCGTGCCAACTATGCGACAGAAGAAACATCTCGTTTTTTTACGGATACAGACTAAAATCCAATAAATCACCCGCAAAAATGAATGCTAATAATTGCCTTTTGTGATATGAACATTTGAATTAATTTTACTGGCATGCAAATGTTTGAAACTTTGTATTTTTGTACATTTCGTTTTACTGCACTATTTGCGTTTATTCGTTAGAGCCATTTTTATTTGGCCGTTCCCGCACTTTTCGAATTTGTGATTCCCCGTTGACATTGTCACTGTTGAATTGCTTGCGAAGCGGACCAATTCAGGTTTGCATTTACATAATTGTTTTGTTCCAACAATACCGTGCAACTCACATTTTGTCTGGTCAATATTTCGTTGTGCTTGGATGCATAACTCAACCGTTGATAGACATATTAGTGTTTATCTCGTGACGGACATCTTGGACTGGATTTTCTCCTGACCGATTTGTTGGTTATAACAAACTCAACTCAGAAACTGAAGTGTCATCGAGCTTGACACCGAAATCTCTGCAACCTATTATGCAAAACGAATCAAGCACTCATATAATGAACACACTTAGTCTATAATGAAGTAGCTCTATTCCAAAACTTGGGAGGGCATTTCATCTAAGGGAAGGAAAACCCTGATTTTAAACCTCCGCTGCCTTGCGGGATACACGATCGCGGGAACGGCTTCGGGAGAAAACCCTGAGGAAAAACCTGGAACAGAGTCTGGTAGACCACCTCTTTCTGGCAACTACCTGCTGCTTTGCAGGACGCACTTGGTTGTGCAAAGGCTAGAGAAGCTGACTCGAACAAACGCCGAGTGGTGCTGGGGACGCCGCTTTGTACCCAAATCCCCAAGAACCTTCATTGAAGCCGACTCATCCTCCAGGAGGAGATAGTCGCACAAAAGTAAAAAAAGTAAAAGTAAACTTCAGACAGTTTGGTCTCAATGCAACCTACCGAGCATTGCATTTTCTCCACGTTTTCTTGGACATCTGTAACACCTTCCGTCAGGTTATTTCTAAAATTAATACGATATGCGTGAAACATATTCGTCCATGTTGTTACAAAGTTTCGTGAGTTCAGTGTGCACTTACCCATCGGGAGACTCAACCTTGCATTGCACTGGCCTTTCGGAATGCGTAGGATTTGGCGTGGGTAAAGCAGCGGGTTGGTCGTGAACGACTCTCGATGATGAAGAATCTTGAACGTTTGAGTATGTAACCTTTTACAGAAATTATAGGTAAGTGAAAACCAACAGGATAGTTTTGTGTTAGGTTTTCTCAAAATTTAGAGACACAAGGATTTTTCGTTACTTTCTATGCTACAACGGTTTATAGGATCCCTGTTCTCCTGTTTCACCAGCAAAATGCGACGCGGTTAATATGGTTCACACTATCAGAGTTGGTAGTGGGCATCTCAAGCACTCAGACATTGGGGCAACGGAAGTGAGAACGAACTTAGTATAAACAGATTATCAATCAAGCGCATTCGGATTCTGATCGTGCAGTTCATTACAAGTTGAGTGCAAACCGGTCGTGGTGTGTGTGATGGATATGCTTGCGAATGAGCATTTTATATTATCAATACAGTTAGGCAGATTTCATGTTTTAGTTCTTTCTTCCTTGTAGCACACATATGGTGAGTGAAATCAGAAAGTCGAACGCACTTGCGGTACAAAGACGGTTACAAATTATATATGAAAGCTCTTGATAATAACCCTACGAGTTGGGAAACACTTCCACTTGACCGCTCACGTTGGATGTACTGTGTGTACTGCATGGATGTGCAATTGTGCAGCATTTCTGTGCTGTGCGGCTAACATCGTGCTAAATTGATTGTCCATCAGTGGTGAACTGCATTCCGAAACAGGCTGGAGTCTGACTACCATTTCTATTTCCTTTCTCATATCTGTTCAGGCCTGGGCAACCTGACAATATATCAGCCCACATGCAGTCTCTGACTGTACGGCACTTTGCCTGGATCAGGCTTGTGCTTTCACACCATACCATACTGTGTAAAACATCGTCTGCAATCTAGGGAGAGCAGATGTTGCTCTCAGGTGCTAATAGTAGTTCACGCCCTCAGCGTGCAATTGACATCGTTCGTCCGGGATTCACGAGTACCGCCTATCGATGTTGGGGGACTTTAGGAGAAATTCTTCCTATGGAGCACGAAAACCTCGTGCGCTTATGATATATATTCATGGTCGGCATCGATCGAACGAGGCCAACAAGAACATTGAACTCATGAATGCAAGTCTAGAAGGAAGGTCTTTGAGGATTGTCAGTTTGGCAATATTGAAATAACAGACGTTTGTCGACTTACATCCTTTCAAGAAATCGCATTATAACAATGAACGTGTAGATTCAAGATTTATGGTTGAAAAAGCAATTAACTTTACAATAACTATAGGTACAGGTAGATGCAATAAAACGCGTTCATGCTGTGTTGTAAATTAAATGAGACCGATATAGTATATCGTCAAATCTTTATCGAAAATAAAGTCGTTAGTTGCATGCCGATTGTTGGGTTATTTGAAGACTGACGCACTTATTGTGTGAATATAATCCACGACAATCTTTCAAAGTTTTCCAAATGTGCATGGTAAGAATCACTGGAAGAATATTTTCTATGGCGTAATGGCATTCAAGTTCCTTTCCGGAATGCTACCGTACCAGGCTTGTGTAACGAACAAAACCAATGTACGGTTTAAAATGTATCATGCGACCCCATGAGGTCGTCTGGGAATCAAAGAAGAAGTCGTAACCTTCAATTCATCGATCCCTTCTTCGAATAAGTTATTCGTAAATGACCAACACTGATTAACACTCGATCCCTTCAGCTTAAAGCTCACCAAAGTTTAACGTTTAAAAACATACTACAAAGTCAGCAATCGATTGGAATATGTTTGGGGCCGATCGTGTATTCATAATGCAAAGGAATTCGTTTGCAATCGGTTAGAGTAGTTTTTGGGTAACGTTTCACTTCTGACACACAAGCTTCGTCAGACCAAGGGTGATAGTCAGGACAGGGAACATGATTAATTAGCAGTCAACCCACCACCACTCATTTGACCTTACCGCTAAACAGCCTATAGCACGACTACAGTGTGTCACGTCTCGTGGGAATGACCAGGATCAGTGGCCGATTTTCCACACAGTGTGTATCCACGTCAATCTGATACAAGTGAACACGGTCAAGGTCAGTTGACACAGCGGCCCACATACGTAAAAGTACATAACTAACGGGGCTAAGGTTAAGCTGTTTGAAGAAAGGGAAAACTATCCGTTCGGTTCTGATGCACCTCAAGGATAAGACGCCTTTATCCAGCGTTACGAACAGCATCTACAGAATCAACTGTAAGGACTGTTCGGGTGTTTACATAGGGCAGACTTCCAGGGAAATTCACACTAGAATCGAAGAACACCGAAAACGTGTCCGGAGACAGCCCCGGGATACGAGGGAATATCAATCCCTTATTCGTGATTCCGCCTTGGCGGAGCACGTTTTAGATACGTGCCACAGCGTCGATATAGACAATGTGGCAATATTGAGACGCGGTATTAAACCGTATAGCGAACGCCTACATGCGGAGGCGGTCGAAATTGCCAAGGCAGGTCGACTGGCGGTCAATAAGGTGGATGGGGCAGAAATCTCCACAATCTGGCGCTCAGCACTGATGCGAAAGTAAATAATTTTTATTCACCATATACCTCCTAGTTAATTAGATTTTTGTTTTTCTTTAAACAGCTTAACCTTAGCCCCGTTAGTTATGTACTTTTACGTATGTGGGCCGCTGTGTCAACTGACCTTGACCGTGTTCACTTGTATCAGATTGACGTGGATACACACTGTGTGGAAAATCGGCCACTGATCCTGGTCATTCCCACGAGACGTGACGCACTGTAGTCGTACTATAGGCTGTTTAGCGGTGAGGTCAAATAAATGGTGGTGGGTTGACTGCTTATTAATCATGTTCCCTGTCCTGACTATCACCCTTGGTGTCAGAAGTGAAACGTTACCCAAAAACTACTTTAACCGATTGCACACAAATTCCTTTGCATTACCACAAAGTCATCTTTAAAGAATACTGGTGTCGCCATCCGCTTGTAGACCAAATACACACAGCAAAGTCAAGTGTGTATGTGGTGAATATTGAAGAGTATAATTATATAAGGTCAATCGAGGTCGAACCGCGTTTCCGGTCTTAACGTGTGTCACATTGTTGATCCATATGTCGACGGCAAGTTTCGCGTCTAAATTCATACCTAGATTCAACTTTTCCAACGTTAATCATGTTCCTCCCAAAACGCGAGAGAATAAAAAATGATGATTCATATAACAATGAATCACACACTGACAACTTACTTATTTACTGAGCAACTAATCATAACTGACATATCAAATACTTCCGCACCGTTTGTCATCTATAGGCTCTCGCCCAACCTTGACGAATGGCATAGATTTCGCCAGCTGGGGACGTTCTTCATATACTCCAGTTCTCGAATAGATGGTCTCTCGAACCGTCTTTAAGCAATTCTTACAAAACCCTATTTCTTACGTTTGATATCGCTTCATTTATCGGCGCTCCCTGCCAGCGGTTGGCGTTCTTCATTTTATCTGAGATTGACGAACTTTGTTAGGGCTTTCATTCACCTACAACATAACTACTGAACATATTGTAGAGTTGTGAGGTGCATTCAGTATGAGCGCTAATCACGAGCTTTTAGATGCAACGCAGATCACACGAGCAAAAGCACCGAAACTTCCGCAAATCCGTACTAATTCGGGTTTCGGAATAATTGCGTGAGCACAGCTTGATCGGCCACAGTCTCGAAAGTTTGAGGAGATCAGCTACGTAAGCCACTATCCAAGATACGCAATTCGTTCGGAACGGTCAAACGAGCCTTGTGTGGTGTGAACGGGCTTTCATCCAGTCGATTGAGAATTCAGATCAAAACGACAACTTGTACAGACATGTCCATGACCGAGCTATGGTAAGGTAATTTGCCTATATATGATAAGCATAATAAACGAGTTTCAACAATTTGCATTCTCTTGTGTTTTAGGATTCGTGTTGGTGAACTTGATATGCGTTTGGAATCAATCGGGGTACAATCGTCACCAGATCGGGTGTACTTGTACTTGTGTGCGACTATCTCCTACTAGAGGATGAGTCGGCTTCACTGAAGATTCAGTGAAGATTCTTGGGAATTTGGGTACACCACTCGGCGTTTGTTCGAGTCACCTTCTCTAGCCTATGCACAACCAAGTGCTACCTGCAAAATAGCAGGGAGTTGCCAGAAAGAGGTGGTGTGTCTACCAGACTCTGTTCCAGGTTTTACCTCAGGGTTTTCTCCCGAAGCCTTTTCCACGATCGGGTATCCCGTGAGGCAGCGGAGGCTTAAAATCAGGGTTCTCCTTCCCTTAGATGAAATGTCCTCAAAGCATGTGCAAGCAACATAATGAACGTTACGACAGGATTTTGGGTTCGACCTCAATCGATCTGCCGTCATCCCTCCTAAGCATCTCACCCCTCTACACCATTTCTCACATCCACCGTGTGGATGGGTGATCAAATCTTCGGACGATTCAATCTTGTTTCACATTTCAACTTCTCCACGTCAAGAGTGCAATACAATTTACTCAATTTCTCAAGTTGGTTGCATCCAATGTTTAAAATGTGGGTAGCATTTGCTTCATCCCACACAAATAGGTGAACGTGCTTACAATGTGTTATTGTGTGCGTCGCTGGGTATACCAGACGCAGATTTCTTATAGAATTATTCATAATCCAGAATACGACACCGTTGACACATGCTTTTGTAGAGATTCCAGTTCACAGAAGCCACGCCATCTAATTACGTAGCACTCCTGCAGACTGTTGGTTTCACAAGCACTTATTGGTATGATTGCTTAGGTTACGAATGCTCATAAACGTCTTGTCGGGGATTCGTGCTTGAACAAATTTTCCAAAATGTGAGGGTGCTTGAATAGTGTACGTTTTACTGCTATCATTACGCTACCGAATGAAATGGTAAGAAGCACTGCTTTAACAAATATTACAGCCGGAATAGTTGATCGACTGAAACTTGGGCGCTGCGCTTTATTAGTGAAAACAGCTCGATTCACTAATTGGTTTGATATTTGAACAACCAATCATAGATACATTATTGGTTAGAACATTCTAGCAGTTATTGATCTAGTAGTGCTCACTCTTGTGTAATCGACCTCCGTAATTCGGATGCAAATAAATCGATCTGCTGGCTTTTCACCTTATCTCGGTTGGTGGAGAGTGATTTTTGTGGATTGACTTGCCTAAGAAACTTTACCAAAGTAACCACAAACAAGAAAAAACTTTATTCAGTAAATCCGACGTATAAGTAAGTATATCTTACTGTCTCCACCCGATGACGGCAAACAGCCAGAAACCGGTAGTGGCGTGTAAGGGTTGGGGATGTGAGCACCACAATACATCGGTGTTTTATATGCGACTCGAGCGCTTGGCTAGGAATCAATTTGTTATTCTGTATTTGAACATCGTGGTTTTTTGTAAGAACCCTATATAACAGTGGCACACAAGTTTCACTATGTTTACCGCTTTTCCACTGTTTCAAGGCTCACTGAACCTGATCTTACTGTCTCCACCTGATGACGGCAAACAGCCAGAAACCGATAGTGGTGTGTAAAGGATGGGGATGTGACACCACAATACATATATCTAGTGTTATTTAATCGGAGTTTTAAAATATGGTGACAGTAAATTATCATTGTTTAGGTGCACACAAACATTAAAACTTCTAACATGTGCTTACCCGTTGATCCGAATCCGTAACAGGAATATTGACATTGTCGAGATTGCATCTCTCGTGTTCCTTCGCTAGCTTTTGTGAATCTATTTTCGCTAACTTTGTGATAATTTTTTCGCACAATCGTGCACATATTTTGTACGCTATTAACAGCTCGGAAGCAGACATAGTCTCCACAAGAATTCCAGCGAACCCGGTCTATCACGTTTATCATTTTCTTGCAATGATTTCACCTACCGTTGCTTGGAACACTTCGTTTACATGACTGGTCAACTCTCTTTTCCTTGACATACAAGATTCGCCATCTGTAATTGGCACAGGTTGCATTTTCGCCGTTTCAATAATTATGCTGCCGAATCGATTGTTTTCAAATGTGTTGATGTGGATCGATACGCGGCGATCGATATACGTCATGCTGAACAACGATCGATAAGCATGTGTAGGCGCAGGGCAAGACTTAACCGTGTTTGGTGTTCTGTGTTCGATAGGGTGGATTGCACCGATTGGAGGTTTAGTCATCTAACTGGATGATATCGTCAGTATAACTTGGGAAATGATTGTAATAGCGGAGACCTCTGATTTTATACGTTGACCAGTCTGTTTCTCTCTGTTTTATTGGTTGTTCTCAAGGTCACGCGGCTTAATATTGGTTTGTTCACCGGAACAGATCCATTAATTAAATGCGAAGTACTACTCCTCGAGGAATGCTTTTATTTACCGAATGTTTCTCCTATTTGAATTCGTGTCATTATCAATCGGTGTGAATTTATAGCATGGTTTTCTAACCATGCTTCTTAATAGACCATTTTCACTCATACAGTCTGGCAGATAATGTTCCAACTGTCTATCATTTGTGAACCGGATTTTGTAGCTCACTTCTTATGTCATGTGCTTCGAATCCATAGTTTGCTTTGCACAGCAGGATCACTAGTTTAAATTTCGGTCAAAGGTCAACGTTTATCTCAAGTGATCTTAGGATTCCTGCAGCAATTTCTAAATCGTTCTCAATGTGTGGTACAATTTTATTCACTTGATTGGACTGTTCTTTCATTAAAAAGGCTTCTTGGCGATTTTCGTCCAAGCATACATTACTTTCAGTAGGATTTTAGCTTGAAAATGTGTTAAAATATTACGATCATTGAGTAAGAAATTATGCTGACGATGTAATTTAGCTAGATGACCACAACAATGCGGGTCCAACATCCAATCTTTGAATTACAATTATGATTTTCGATATCCGCTGCGCAAAGTTTGATCTACATCTTATTAAAAGCAATTTAAGAAATGTAGCATCCAGTTCAGTATACATGCTTTTGTATAATTGACTTGCCAGAAAATGTTTCCAGCTGTTTGAGTAAAACGGGATACAAGAGGCTCATAGGAGAAAATGGTAATAATGTGATGAAAAACAGCCAGAAACCGGTAGTGGAGTATAATTTCGGGGAATGTGAGCAACACATCACTTTGGTGATGGAACTTAGTTATCAGCCCTAGAATATGTAGTGTTCTAGTGTTTCGGTGTCAGTATACAATGAGAAAATTGTCTCTTCATTGTCCTCTAAGAAGCCTAACGGTTTATTCAGCAAGTCTACCCAAAACATCTCTGGTTTTTTCGACACTTTATCTTTCTTTTCTCCTTACTATGTCTTTAATGTATGGATCTGTAGATGGGTCCATTTTCGTGTCGTAGCTGAATATTTGCAAAAATGGCAGAAACTGCCTCGATACACTGCATTTCATACCGTCCACAACAATCCAGCCCAACTCCTCTATCCTCGCGTTATCTCGTTTGATCCGAAGCGTTTTCTAACAGATGGATGAGCAGAGACCAGTGACCGTGTTATAACTGTGAGTTGCTACTACTGGCCCAGCCGTGGGTTCGACAGAAAACACAACCGAACTCGAACTCGTGTATTAACCGAATGAATGAATCTCACAATGTTAGTACACTGAACAATACTCACAAAATGCACTTACGATCGATCGTGATTGATGATTGATCGATAGTTCGTTACGCGTCTATACAACACCTCCCCTCTTTGAAAAAATGAACACATGGGACGATTGCTAAGCAGGTGATCTTTGGCCGGATTCTGGTTTTATAAACTGAAGGCTTGAGGTAACGCGTTGCTGGGTGGTTGATAAGGCCTTTGGGTTTAACTTCTGTTTTAATGGGGATCTCTTGTGGAAATATGTTTGATGGTCGTTTTGTGTACTTATAATTTCTATATTCTTGACTGAGATGTAAGCGTAAGCGGTAAGCGTAACTCGGGACAACGGTTTCCACACGATTGATTACATGTTTCTGGTTGAACTGTTCAACATCCCCTTCCTGTCGAAATTCAGACATGACATCGCGGTGTCTGTTTCGTCGTATTCTGTTACCAGTTAATTCTCTATTGATTCTCCTGCTGTATTGAACTGCATCTGCGGCTGAGTTTGAAGGCAGTGCATGTTGTGCTCTCATTTCTGATTCAGGTTCATACATCACCACACTCTGACATTTTTCACTGACATTTTCTAACTTTCTGTCGGGGTCGGACTGCAGCTCTGATTTAAATTCAGTTTGTAACCCATAATTCCCGAGGGACTGGAACTCAACTTTAGCAGTGGCATTTACTGTGTGCCTTTCCAATTTCAACGACTCTAATTCAACTTCATTTTCTGGACACGACTGAATTTCTTCGAAGTTTTTCGCTGAATTTTTGACTGATTCTTCTAAACTTGAACTGTTTACTTGATGAACTGCAACCTCCTCTAAGAACTTCAGCTGAATGTTGAATGATTCTTGTAGGAGATCCAGTGCTACTGACGTCCGTTGCAGTAGACTCTCCATTGATTGTCCCGAACTTTGACTGTTGAATGTCTGGGATGCCATTCGTTGTATTAATTCTCCAAACATCTGCGCCTGTTGATTAAGCACTTTTTCTACGAATTCCATTGGCACTGACATCGTTCCGCACCCCGTCGCCAATTGTTATAACTGTGAGTTGCTACTACTGGCCCAGCCGTGGGTTCGACAGAAGACACAACCGAACTCGAACTCGTGTATTAACCGAATGAATGAATCTCACAATGTTAGTACACTGAACAATATTCACAAAATGCACTTACGATCGATAGTGATTGATGATTGATCGATAGTTCGTTACGCGTCTATACAACAGACCGATGCTTCAATATCAGAGTGCTCGGAAAGGTGCCGCTTCATTGAGTGATGATAAATCGGTCCACGAATGGTTCGCGAATGTTGTGCTATACTGCAACCTGATTACATCCAGTATTCGAGCCAGAACTTAACATAAAGGTATTTCCTCGTACTGCTAAACAACCGAAAACTTTCCGTGACTTGTGAAACATACAGAAAAATGTATCGACACATTTTGAACCTACATGTCCATCCTAACAAGCTCAAAGCCCAACATGCTTTGACTTGGGTAAAATTAACTTGCTCGAGAAAATGTGAGCTAAACCGGATTCCTGTTTAATGTGAGATACTGGGGTTGGGAGACCACTGACGCTGACCATTCAGACGCTATGCTCAACAAATTTTACATTCATTAGTATCGCTTTTCCGTCGGTTATGAGTACTAATAATACATTGCTAATCGCTAATTCCTACGTTCCAACGAATTCACTAATTAAGATTCAAGAATATATGGTCACTAATTAGTCAAATAGTCGCTACGACCATATGAAGTGAGAGACATATATGATTATAATTGAATCTTGATTGTCATATGGGAGGAACATTTTTTTTCAGTGCAACGGGACATGATTACTAAGCTTCTATATTATTCACACACAATTCCGGGTTACCCAAACTGGGTCCCAACTGAGCATATGTGATCATCGGATAACCGACGAAGGCATACACAGGAGCATCATGTTTGAGTTCAACATTTTGAACCTGAGTATCTGGAAGGGTAGCGATCTTTGCATTTGCAGAGCATTTGACGCATCATACTCACGTGGACTTGGTCGTCCACCATGAATAGAAAACGGTCGCATGCCGAAAACCTTCTTTTTGAAGAAATGAAATCAAAAACTCGTTTTTTTAATGAGTTGCTTTCTGGGGTCCAGAAGACGCAAACACGGATTCTGCCAGTTAGCAATAACTGGCTCTTGACCGTTTACAATGGAAGTCTCTCATGAAGCGTCGTCTTTAAACTCCGAAAGAGTTTGCGCGGAAATCACGCCAACAGTCAGAAACTGGTTGTTCTGTGGGACGTGTAAGTAGAACAATGCGTTGGTTATTTGTAAGATTGTTGAACGCATGGCACGGAATCCCGTTGAGATTTTATGTTTAAACACGTTGCCATTTTTTAGAATTCTGTCTCACGTTGGCTTCAACGTATAACCTAGTGTAGCGGGTGTGTGGTAGAGAAAGGCCGGAAATGATTGCGTCAGGGCATTTCAGGTCAACAAGTGGCAGCTCGCGCATCTCTGGCCAATTATCACAGTTCCGTTACATCGGTAAAACATTAACCACGTTCCCACCTCTTGGCATTGACCCCGTGAGTTGGGAAGACCTTGCTCTTAACCGCTCACATTGAAGGCATTGTGTAAAGCGTCGTCTGCAAGCTAGGGAGGAGCAGATACAGCTTTTACCGGTTGAACGCAGATCACGCCGCCGGCATGCAACTGATGAAATGCAACCGAGTTCTGACTATCGTTGCCAGCGCTGCGGGAGAGATTGTTCCTCCCGAATCGGACTGTTTAGTCATTCCAAAAGCTGTTGAACATGATGTACATCCATGGTCGACATGGACCGAAGGAGGCCAACAACCCCCGCGTTGCACATTAATTGCGTCTCGCTTCAACTCAGAGGTCAACTTGTCCAACGCTAATCGCGTTCGCCCATAAGAGAAGTCGATTGGTCATCTTTTATATGCAAAGCAAACAATCACCGCGGGGATCCTGAAAATGTCTGTCCCGCTTGTCACTTCGATCTGATTTGTCAGTCGAT
This sequence comes from Atriophallophorus winterbourni, assembly GCA_013407085.1. Taxonomy (NCBI): domain Eukaryota; kingdom Metazoa; phylum Platyhelminthes; class Trematoda; order Plagiorchiida; family Microphallidae; genus Atriophallophorus; species Atriophallophorus winterbourni. Next base: position 19,064 of record JACCGJ010004042.1, on the reverse strand, counting down.
TTCGTGCCAATCGGTACACTTCAAGCCCTCCCCTTGAGGACTCGTTTGACCGACGCTGACGAATCGTTCGATGGCGGCTGACGGTGTACACATTCTCAACCTTCAGAAGATGTGGTCGAATGCAATCAATTCGAAACGCGAAATATTACGAGCTCGCAATTGTCGTTGTCGATTTTGTCGTCTCTTCGTACTCTTGTGTTTTGCTGGAGGGTGGGGTCTAGATATCATTCAAAATCTACTGATTAACGCTCATCGCTAATGCACTTCGCACCATCACACTAGTGCACACGCCTAGCTTAGTGTTAGGTGAGCGATTAACAATAACAATATGTTCATTCAATGGCCTGACCTATTTGATACGAACATACGATGACCTACATTCGCCCATGACAACTAAATGCAATATTTGGCTATGCACTGACCTTCATTCCACTTGTTTTCCTTTGCTCTATCTAACCCAGTAACCCACTTGTTTCCGTGACCAATCTGTAGATTCATACGTTGATTTTGTTGTTGACCTATCAATACAAACCATGCCCAAGGCCAAGACACACTGGACACATCAGACTTCAGCTCAAACGTTCCATTACGCCTTCGTTCTGTTTTCCTCGAGGTTGGATTAAGAAAGACGCATCGATTGATAGAACGCAACGACCATCTGATCATTCATTCATCATAACACTTGTATTAACGAATCTTGTACGTGCAGATCGTCACTCAGAGTCGAATTTGGAGACGGTTTATTGCCAACCGTTTCCGTTAGAACAATCGACCAACCCTGATCGAATATCGGATATCACCGTTTATTTATTCCTGTTATCAATCACCCGATCGTTTAAACAGTCAGTCCCATGCAACATTGTGTATCTCAAATTTCGGTTGGTTTTAATATGTAGTCATCGGCCTTTGGGACGCTCCCTGCTCTCGCGTTGTTCTGCTTTGACTTGTGATCGGTGAGCTTTCCATTCGGACTGTTGATTCGTGCACTTCAACCTCTCAACGACTATGTGCATTAATGTGTAACGCAACGGAAGTGTTATACGGCTAACGTTGTTCAGATTCTACACATGCGCATCCTGGAATAATCAAAACTGAGAAACTAACGTGTTGGTGTCTATGGAATAGAGAATTATGCAAGCACGCTTCACAGACAGCATTCTCTAAACCAAAGCTAATATTTGGCGCGAAATGTGAACATACTGGCATTCGGTTCCTGATAGTACTATCCTTGATTGATGAGTGCAAACAGCACAAAAATATCATGGAGTGTGATAGAATTGCATGAGAATGAGTTTCTTTGATCAAAACCGTTTTACATAATCAACTTCGCAATAGTTTCCGGCGATCGATAATTCGTTAATTCAATGGCGGCTGTCGTGCTTACTTTTCATTGGACAAATTCACGCGTATTTCTGTGTGCACAATGTGATTGGACTTTGATTGATATTCGGATATTTAATCTCCCAATGATTGGGCCATTTCGCTCTAATTAATAAACCAGGCGACCATACATACAAAACGTGGGGTTAACTAATGCACCACCGGGGATCGAGAGACAACTTCGTCGCGAAAATAGAAGACATCAACTGCGTTTTTAACCAAAAAAATGATCATCCATATTGAGAACACAAGAAATGCGATACAATGATGCGTTTCACGGTGAGATGGAAATGATCGATTCACTTGAGTGTCTGACGAAATTGCAAAGCGGACGATGACTTCAAACCGAACCAGCTGCTGAGACCATCTATAACGAGAGAGAAAATACACAAGGTTCAATACAAGCTACACGTAAACTGGACCAGATATAATTGCTTTAGTTGAGACAATTTCCACAAAATACAAATATGCTTTAGGCACTATCATTACTGACTCACCTGATGCAAATTTGTAACGGTTTTCGAAGAAAGGGATGGAACCGCTAAGGTCGATCAATAACAAGCACATATATACAAAAAATCTTATCGCGGATAGGTTAATGGATGTGAGATAGGGGGAACTTCTGCAAGGTGATCTGATTTGTTTTGCTCATGTCTTTAAAAATGTATTTGTGCAGTGGATGGAAAGCATCCGGGATGATAATATTGATTAGTCAACCATACAAAAAGTGATGTTTCTAGAGAGTTTCTTTAAGATGAGTAACAGGTGTAAACTACAAAAGATCAGGCGAAATAATGGAGATAAGGTAAAGTGAGATTGTAGGCCATAGTTGTTCTCCGAGCTGGTATGGTTGATCTCTGACGTTTCATCATTAAACTAGATGACATCATCAGCGAAACTACTTTCGAAGCAACTGGGCGGTGGGCATCATTAGAATTTATCTGTTGCGTTGCGGCCTCATCTACTGCGATTGGCTCGAATCCTTGCATGCCCTCGTTGTTGGCGTGTTCTCATTGGTCCGTAGACCCCATCCAATTGAACGTGTTCATTGATTGATTGTGATGTCGTAACCACGCTTGGATGAACGTGACGAGTTCTGCCTTCTGCGATTATTTCTGATCTATCCCAATTGAATTCGTGACCTTCTCGATCCATGTATACCGATATTACTTATTTGTGATCGTGTCGTCGTGTAGCCAGTTTGTGTTCATGTATGCTTGTTTCCAACATTCTTCAAGTCTGCCCGATATAATATTTCTCACAATCGGAACACGAGATTCTGTACACGATTTTATTTCTTTCCTCCTTTGCAAACGTGTCCTTGACCTTGACTAGTTGGCTTCTCAGTGTCGAAGCTGGCTTGTGTGCTACATTAATTCCGAGTGAGCGTAGTATTCTTGCGATAATCTCCGAGATATGTTGTATATAGGGTAGTGTTAACCTTGTCGTGTTGTTCACAAGCGATTGGGTTGTCGGGTCCATGTTGCGAATGATGAAATGCTTTGGGTATCCATTCTTCCGGAAGAGTTTAAATAAATATTTCTCCTCTTCTTTCTTGAGTTCGTCGGTACTACAGTGTGTTTTTGCGCGGGAAAGTGAGAACGCAGTTCATGCTTAACGCCAAGAGATTGAAGCCGAAAAGCGTAGAACCGAAGTATCGCAAAATTATTAGGAGGGAATTATGATTGTGTTCAATTAAGTGTGCCGGAAATGGCGACGGCTTGATGATTAGCATCCTTCTCTCTAGTGAGGCATGTAAACGTAGGTTTGGATAGCTTTCACAACTGCAACATGCGTTCATCACACAGATTAGTGAACACACATTTTTCGGAATTTAAATACAGCCACTTCTCGTTCGAACAAGATCTTACAACTGTTTCCCGTGTTTAAAGACATATCAGCATCAGATGTCGTGGTTGTCTGTTGGAACAACACAAGGCAAGCAAATGAGGATTTTGTTTAATACCAAAGTATTGTGTTGCTCACATCCCCATCCCTTACCCACCACTACCGGTTTCTGGCTGTTTGCCGTCATCAGGTGGAGACAGTAAGATCAGGTTCAGTGAGCCTTGTTTGTTTAATACCGTTGGTAATACCCCATCTGCATGTATGTTGGCATATGTGATTGAACAAGCTTATCGTGCCAGGTCTATCCAACAGTGGCATAAAATTTGAAACTTTGTTTACGATTCCTCTGCTGTTTCAAGATATGTGGATATCAATAGTAATGTCAGTACCTGATGATTGCAAACAGCATGAAAGCGGTCGTTGAGTGTGTGTGTGTGTGTAATGGAGATGCATGTAAATGAGCTTTTTTGTTCATGGTCGTGGGTTTAAACCCTATATACATGAATGTGGTCTCATGTTATTGAACAGTTTGGTATACAAGTGGTATACAAGTGCAACTTGTTTATCATTCTTCTACTGTTTCAACCACATGCAGATCCTGATATTACTGTCCCTACTTGATGTGTGCAAACAGCACGAAACCGATTTTGTAAGGTGTGTGATGAAAATGCATGCAAATTATTCATTATGACGCTCATTCTGTTCCGTACATTGAAATTACATTTTTTCATCCTATTCATTGAATTTGCGAACGCTGTAAATGAATCGAGAATTACTCACCTGATCATTCTTCCTTCGGCGTTTCATCGCTTATTTCCATGTTTTCTTTAATAGTTTCCTCGGACTCTGCTCCCTCCGACTGCTCCTGTAGAAATGAGTGAGTCAATAGTACCGGCTTAGTAGCTAAATATAAGTAGTGCATTATCAAATATTGTTTTATTGCTTTGTGGAATGAAACTGTAGATAGCCAAGATCTAATCATCAACATCACTCAGTTAAATGCCATTTTCGAAGTGGTTCGCGGTTTAATATTCACGATAGAGTCTTTAAATTTAGTGTCCCGTTATCTTTTTTCTTGTTGGATATCACATTCTGCGAAACATTTCTTGTGGGTGCAACAGTCAAATGCCACCGAGCTGCTTTCTAACGCAACTCAGTATAAACTGTTAATCAGATATTAATACAAAGTTACGAATCCAGGATTGCTTTCTAAACCTGGTCTACAAAGTATGTTCAAAGTAATAAATTGTCCGATTCGGGAATATCAATTTCCAGCACAGCGCTCATAGCAATAAACATGACGGTCTAAGTAACAAATGACGAAATGCTCTTTCTTTTTGCCTAGGGACGCATGTTTCTCATGAATTTACAGCAAAGTCTGCCATGGTATGCGTAAAAACACGCAGTGGTGGTGGAAAATTAAAAAATCAATAACCAACCGTGGTGACCGTCTGCAACAAACGCGTCATGGCTTCACGGCGAATGAGCTTGGACTTCTCTACGTTGTTCAACCCGTCCAGTACAGTGCTCAAATGTTGCATGATCGTATTCATGCCGTTCTCTATCCGGCCTACACGTTTGAGTATCTTGGTAAATTCAGACTGGTTGACTGGTTGCAACCGTTCACCATCTAATCCGTCCGTGTCCAAAGCAATCTGTTCCTCTTCTTTGGCCATCTCGTTTACAAGAGCCATCTGTAAAAACATGAAAATCGCGATGCGGTTGGGAGGAAATAATACTCGGATGCTTCCATTGCGACCTTCACATAGTGAGTAATCATTATCAGTAGATTTCGCGTGAATGTAAAGTCAGATTAAGTGTTCTAAATTGTTTCCAGTGTGATTATCATTCAACATATGGACAAATTTTCCGATTATCGTCATGTGTTTATTTTCTCCGAGATCGACTGAACATAAAACGATCCCGATCGACTGAGTATGGAAATGAACATTCCGAGCGAGGATGTGATTGTTGAAGCGGACTAAAAAAATTACGTGAGATGCTGTGGAGCAGAAAATCATCATGCGACCTTGAACGGGGGAAGCTGTCTTGAAAAATACGATCAGAACTTTGATTTGGAACACAGCTTCGGTGCTATATTTGAGATTCTTGTGGACTGGAAGTTTTTCCCGCCAGCCAGAACATTGAGAAGTGGAGGTAATCAATCTCGCCTCATTGTTATTTCATAATATTCACAGAAAGATAAGGCTCTCATGATGATGATCATCATAGACAGCATTACACCGGTAGCACGTACCGAATGCTTAACTGCCACACAACCACGAAAAAGTAAAATTCTCAAACATAGGGAAGGGTGGGACTTAAATTGATACGTCTTCCATAGAAGAGTAAGCACAAATTAAACTGGAAAGAGGTGCCTACACCTCGAATGGAACGTGCATTCAATCAAGTTTCGCGAACGAGTAGAGCGACATCAGCATGGCAGCTTCCTTGCGGCTTTCACTGACATGCATCATAACAAGTTTTTCTCGCCATTCCGCTTGACAACTAAAAGTTTAGGCAAACAGTTCAAGAAGATGCTTAGTGCAAAACCGCCATTGAAAACGGTTTCGGGACATATTCTGAAGCGTAACTAGCCATAGCGATATCTGATCGCGGGGACACCAGCCTGGAAGACGCGCTGCGCCGACTTTGGAAAGGTTACTGTTAAGGGTTTTTGGTTGCATAGGCCACGTGACGGTTTGGTCACCCCGAGATTTACGCCAATCAGGGTGTGGCGTCGCAAAAAGAATCCGTTTCGGAAGTCGGTGGTCCGGCATCCGTAAAACGTGACCCAACCAGCGTAACCTACGCAGGTTGATCTGCTTCTCGATATCAACATTACTACAAGGCTCTAGGCAGAGATTATTGTAATGTAGAAAATGATTTGTCTGTCCTGGCTTTAAAGCCACACTTCAAACAACCACTGCCCTCACAAAAGCATCACGTGTCATTAATCTACTCGAACGAGTATTTGAGAATTTTTTACTCAATTTATTCCCACGGATCATTAATACATACTTGAGGCCTGTCATCATCATCATCATGAAGCACAAGCCTGGATCCAGACAAAGTGCCAAGTGTGCTTGTGGGCGTGATACTACCAGGTTGCCCAAGCCGAAGTAGGGGGTTGGCTTAGGGGGACCCATCCGGAGCATTTGGGTAAAAAGCCTGAACCACAATCCAGTGAGTGGAGACTGAGTTTGTCTGACCTCTATCCATCGACCTTCCTGGTATGAGTAGCTCTGCTGGCACCAAAGACCACCCAGTATAGTTCAATGGGTCATGGAGGTACACAAACCATCGCACCACGTTAAGGTCCAATCTCAACACGAAGGAGTCCAGTCTCAACGCGACGGCCGGTCATAGAATATACTGTTCAATCCTAGTCTTCGAGGCCCAAGAAAGATGTAGAATTTAAGCAGCGAATCTACCACCGCTAAACTGGACTAGTTTTCAGCATGTGAAACAACTTTTACGAAGCAAGGATAGCTCACATGAATTTGTTCGACATTCCTTATCGCCGAATCAGAGGATACCTTATCCTGCTTTACAAAATATTTCATGCGCTAAACCAAATATAATTGAATCGATGAAATGTGTGTGTCGAGAAGCTGAATTTCTTTATGTTTATTTGTGCTCACTTTACTGCGCACTAACTAAAGTTTTTAAATGCTATTGTTGTTGAGATTGTCACTTTCTGTTATACATCAACGTGTTTCCCAATGAGACGTTTTCCTTAACAAGAGTGCTTTGGACGGCGAACGGGAGCAATCTCACTCATGCATCGAGCATAAATCATGCGTCAATCTATCTGTCTTGATTTACTCTCTTCTCATTGGTCCAACTGCATGCACATTATTGATCGCATGCTTGCAATAAGAGTCGTTCTCAATTGATCAAAGATACAGCTTGTGGTCGGACGTTGGTGTTCTGGTTTGGAAGGTAGAACAATAAGGCTGTTGCATGTTGCTCTCGCACTATTTGCTCACTTGCAGATGTAATCTGGATGTCTTGACGGGCGGAGTAAAAGTGATTGGTGATTTAGCGCAGGAAATAGCAAAAATTGAGTTTAGCTGTACATAGTGCAGAACAGGAAATTTCTGCCTAGGAGCATACAGTTTGCACACACACACATCGTTCAACCCACTTACCTTTTCTTCTTCCAGCTTCGCCTGCATTCTCAGCTGTTCCGCACTGGACAATGTTTGGTCATGATCACTGTCGAAACGACCAAGAACGTTCTGAATCTCCTCGTCGGTGAATCCATTCCTGTATTGAAATAAACACAATTAGTACGTGCTTTCGAATACTTCACAAGTAACCTCAGCAACCGGATTTTTCTGAATTCCGATATCAATTTTGTGAGGTAATTTTATTGTTCCGAAGGTTACTTGCCAACAGTGAAGGCTGTATTGTTTGGGTTACGTTCACTTAATCCAGTGTCTGCGCTAACGAAACTTGTTCTTGACTCTAAACCCTTATGTATTTGGCGATGGCTGTCAAGAAAAGACATGACTGTCGACAATCAATGAGGATGTCGATGTACTTGAACCGCGTAGTGTCTATTGCGATTAGCGACACATCACGTAGTGTTAATCAAGATTCGTAATGACCACGAAAACCTGAATCACGTACTGACTTCTCGACTATTATAGTTGAGGAACATTTATCGTCGCCACAGTGCTATATAGAAACTTGTGCCTCGTTTGAGTATTGACTTAAACTTAGTTTAATGCATCGATCAACGATCATTTGCAGGTAACCTTCGATAAGATGCGGTTTACACGGGGCGACGACCCTCCGCATTCAATAAAATGGAAGAATATGTTTCAGACCAGGTTTGACCAATGGCGATAACGTTGTTTTATTTTCAAGGTTGTGGTCAAGGTTAGCTGAAATGAGGATCAAAACCGCAATGTCCAAATTACACCCTTTTAAAAACAGTCGTATGAACAACGTGCGGTAACAGCGTATTTAGAGTATTTATTAAGCGGGAGAGCGTGACTTGCTCCAGCTACTTGGCAAGCGAAGTGTGTTCAACCTGCTCGGCTCTCAATTTCTTAGATTTCGGTTACCTTAAACTGTCGCATCACTCGGCTCCTCCCATCCAGTTGGACTGACAAGATGTCGGAGGATTTACTCGTCAAGGGACACTGCCAAGTAATCAAGTTTCCTGCTGCCTTCATTTTCAAACGATGAATATATAAGAGATATAAAACTCATTTTGAGAAAAAATATTTTTAACTGAATATCAATTGCTGTTGTATCAAGTAAAATCGCACTTATTCCAAATGTTTGTTTAAATATTTATGCTGGCTGGGCTACACGTTTGTTTTCGGATATTTGTGCAATAATATAACAATCAACCGCAGGATTATTATCGATCTTCATTCACTGTGATAACGTTTGTCGTTCTCACAGATTAAATCACCGTACATGAAAATTTCAGTAGCAAATGTGTTTAACGCTGTCTGAGTTATACAACCATTCGTTTCTGTATATTTCTGCATCTTCTATCATCATTTTGATTGGTTGTCGGGATTGAGTTATACCTATTGGTCGATACGAACAACCATATGCGCTGCTTTGATTGGCTGATTGCAAAGTTTCGGAGAACGTGGGTTTCGCCCGCTCCTTTTAACTTAAATTTTGTGAAAATTTTGTTACGATTAATGAAACGGATAAATGTTGGCATTTGGTGCTACTAATAGTTTTTTTATCAACTCTGTCAGATCGAAACTGGTTGAACTACATTACTTTTATTCAAACTCGTTCGCTTTTTACGGCTTGGATAGCGTCACTCCGATCCAACGACGTCATCACTCGTTGGATTGTAGCAATGACACGAAGGATGACCTCGATGCCTTAGACAAGAAGGCAGCACGTGATGCGTGTCTGAATAATATAGAAGCGTCATAGCTTGTACTCGGTCGGAAAGTTGAAGAACTAGTTGAATTATTCACATCCAAGAAACGGTTTTCGGTAAAGTTCTTGTAAATTCTATCGTTTTGAGCCATGCTGAACCAAATTGGTTTAATAAAAAACCACAAAAATACAAATAACTATAGATATTGTATTGCTCACACATATCGCAATTGATTTTCAAAACGGATTTCTGGCCTTATGTCGTAATCTGGTGGAAATGGTTAATATTAGGTTCGGAAAACGAACCATAGTGATTCCCGGTAAAGTGCGTGAGAAGAATGCCTCACGGTATACCTTTGTTTATCACTTTTACATTGTTTCATGGTTCTTGGAACTGATCTTACAGTACCGCAAACAAACGAAAACCAATTGTGGTATGCATTTGTTGGGGTATGAGCACCATAATACACGCGCAGAGCGCTTGATCGAAGATGACTGCGCAACCAAACGTACAAGGTTCACTCGGGAATGTTCTTACGGGAATGTGACAAACGATTGAACTGTGTTTTCGACCGATCTTGTAATCACAATGCAAATAAATTTGAATGCAGTCGTTTAGAGCATAATCTTAGGAAGCGCTTTACTTCGGACACAGAAGCTTCGTCAGATCAAGGGTGATATTCAAGACAGGGAACATCATTAAGTAGCTGTCAACTCCCCACCACTTACTTGACCTTACCGCTAAACAGCCTATAGTATGTCTACGGTGTTTCACGTCACGTGGGTATGACCAGGAGCTCTGGTCGATTTGCCTACTAGTGTGCATCTACATGAATCTGTCGAAAACAGGCAGAGTAGCCTTTTCATCGAATCTGGCTCTCTCCACCTTGAATTCAGCAAGCGTTGTGTTTTTGTATTGTCCTTCTCCATGCAACCTTAGGAAGTGTTCCCTTAGTTTTGCCGGTGCCAGACTAGAATTGCTCAAATTGGCATTGCAAATCATACATTGAGGACGCTGACTCCCATCACGTTCCGTTATACACGTGAATCCATACTGAACGTATTCGTCCGACCACTTCCTGTTTTTGCTCGACATAGTTAGTATCAAGGGTTTGAAGTATTGAAAGGGAAATCACAAATCACGTACGACCAGGACAGTCACAAGTCGACTACTGATTGACCCGAGCTGCCTGCAGCAGTCAGCACAGATATCAAGGCCAAGCGATGTGGCGTGATCAGCTGCAACCAATAATAGTCAAGCAGAGCGTGACGTCACGTCGGCGTAAATATCACAGTTTGCTCACGCGCGCAAACTTTTTCCAATCGTTAACTATTCTACGGTTTTGCTTTCATTGCAAAGATCGCGTTGAGCTACGCATTTTGATAACTGTTCCTGTATTCTACCTTGTGTGGTTAACGAGCTATAGTGAATTATTTGCAAAATGACGAAATCACGAGTTCCGAAGCAACCACATTGACCTGCCGACCAAACGCCCACTCAGGCTACTAACACCTTTGACCGCATCACGAGATCCAACATACAGACAATAAAATCGATCGATCAAACTGTGACAGTGACATGTAACCAACTTGACCTCATTGCCAAGCGCCTGGACCCAGCGAACGCAACTATGGTCACGGCCGGCCCAGCTGATAGGACGAATCTCGACACGCAGAATTGTCCCGAAGTCACGTGCAAATCATGTGAAAAACGGGTGAGTCCCATGGCGCGTAAAGTAATAACGTTTTCTGTGTATGGGTAAAATTTATAGTAAACCGTCGAACCCCGGAAAAGGACTCACCGAACCCCTAGGGTTCGATCGAACCCAGGTTAAGAACCACTGATCTAATACAAGTGAATACGGTTAAGGTCGGTTGACACTGTGGCCTACATGCATAAAAGTACATAACTAATGGGGTTAAGGCCAAACAATTGTTGAGGGAAATGAAATATCTAATTAACAATTAGGTATAAAATAGGTTCGCATCAGTACAGATTGTGGAGATTTCTACCCTAACCACCTTATTGACAGCCAGTCAACTTGCTTTATCAATTTTGACCGCCTCCGCATGTAGTCATTCACCATACGTTTTAATACTGCGCCTTTATATTTCCACTTTGTCTAGATCGACGCATTGGCCTGTATCTAAAATGAGCTCCGCCAAGGCTGTATAACGAATAAGGGAATGATATTTCTTCCAATGACAACACTTGACCAAGGATGACAGTGTAACAAAAAACTTACTAGTTTCATTTGCGAATGTGCAATGGAAAATTAGACAAACTTTTTCTCTCATGGCGCAAGTGGCTTTTCTTACTCTTACCTCCAGAAACACGCTTCCTGCTAACGTTTTCGCAGCCACATTTTGCCTCATTTTTATTTGAAACAGCTTATTTTGGTCACGGTAACATTCCCAACGCCCTAGCTAATATTTATTCTTTGGCAAGCAGATATATTTAATACGATTTGTGTATATCTCCTGTCAAAAATAATTCATTGGCATGGCTTCTTCAACTTCTAGTATGTGTTTTTGAAATATCGTCCATAAAAGATGAGAACTATTTTAGGACCATTCTAAGCAAGGCTACGAAAAGAACTGTGCGTTTCTTAACAACGTCAGTTTACGGTATATTTAGATAAACATGTCATTTGTTCTAATTTCACATGCCGTTTCTTATCAAACCCAATCGCAGCAACTAGTGGAGTTCCCCATGTTTAGATCTTGGCCCGATCATCTTTCTGGTTTATGTCAATGATGTACGGAAAATTGCGCGATTTAAAATTTAGTAATTTGCGGATGACATAACGATATGGCTTGCATCCATAGCTTAGACGACTCTCTGCTATTACAAAAAGCTGGAGAACAAACTGCCGTTTAACTTCAACAAATGCAGGATTATGAATGTGGAGAATCGAGTAGAGTTCACATATCATATAGGTTCGCATGTCCTTGAAAATTGCAGTGAAGAAAAAGATTTGGTTGTCTGGATATGCTCCAGTTTAAAAACCTCACTTCAAACTAACAGTGCCTTTAAAAAAGCAACAAATGTCCTAAACCTACTCAAACGGGAATTTGGGAAATTTTCACCCAAGATATTCCAAAGGATCATGAATACATACTTGAGAACAGTCATGGAATACGGTGTGCAGTCATGGTCTCCGTGGCTCAAGAAGGATGTAGAACTTATGCAGCGAATCTATCACCGCTCAAAAAACCAGCTCTGAGCATCCGAAACAAGCCTTATAAAGAAAAAAATAGCACACCTGAGTCTGTTTGACTTTCCCTATCGACGAATCAGAGAAGACCTTATCCTACTTTACAAAATATTCTATACCCCGAACCATCCCTACAGGATTTGTTCACTCGAAGGGATACGAGAAATTGTCGGACCTATGAATATGTGCTGATGGTACCTCATTCCCGCCTGAACTGTAGAAGTTATTTTTATTTTGTCCGTTTAACTTCTACCGTTGATCACACCGCTAGCTTGCATAACTTTAAAACAAAATTTAAAGAATTTTTTGAATGATTCGTTTCCCGAACACCACTACTGCTTAATCTAATTATCCTATTTCTAAATTTACATTTCAATTCTAACGATCCTATGGTTGTTGTTAAACTTGTTGCTTTTTAGACCATTGAAAACCTTGAATTACTCTCAATTACCTTTAATTATTCAAAAATGACTTACACGTTCACATTATGTTTATCATTTCTTCATGGTTTCCATGCATGCTGATTTTGAGTGTACTGTCAGTACCTGATGAGTGCAAACATCACGAAACCGGTCGTTGGGTGTGTGTCTGTGATGGAGATGCATGCAAATGCGCTTTTTTGTTCATGGTAATGGGTTCAACCCAATTCTACTTGCGTTTGGGCACGTGCGATTGAACAGGCTGGTTGTGCCAACCTTATCCAACATTTATTTGCAAGTTAACAGTTTGTTCACCATTTCTTCACTGCTTAAAGTTATGTGGATCCTGATCGTTCTGTCACTACATGATGAGTTGAAACAGCGGGAAACTGGTCATTGTGTGTGTATTTGATGAAAATTCACCCAAATACGGGTTGGCTGTTGGTCACCTTTTCAGATCCCGTGGAGATCAGGTTTAAGCATACTCCGCAAAAATGCAAGAGTGGCTGGATTTGAACTTGGACCATCCAATCGATAATCGGGCGTCATCTACACTGTACCAACGCGGCCTAATTACATGTAATAATTAAGAAGTTAACAACCTCAAACTATACCGATGATCATGCTTTCATGATCATGTTACTTTACACATATATGTCAAGTGCACTGACGAGGAAGGTTTGTCATGAAGCATGCCTATGAAAGCCACAACGAATCTGTTGGCTTAACTTATTCACGTCACTTTATTGAGGTTAGTAAATGTTAATCGTAGGTGTCTAAACTAACTTTTACGTGCTTCATCATTATATCCACACGTCCAGATTGCCAAGGTCCTCGCCTTACTATTTTTATAACTAAAATTTGACTGTGATTGTTTGAGAGTGGACCACAGTTTCATGGTTACGAATAACGACTCACGCTCTTAAATGTTCGTGAAGCTGGGCGAAGTCCATTTGATCCACACCTAGTTTGGCAGCTGCTTCCATCGCACGCTGGAGCTTCTCTATCCGAGATTTTTTCTTTCGCATTCTATCCAGCATCCCTCGCATTCTCTAAAATCACAAACGAGAAATTTAAACAAACAAATCTGAATGGGTTTAAATGTAATTCAGTGGGGAGTAAAAAAGGAAAAACGCTGTTTACGTTGAACAAATCAGAACCCAAATTCCAAAGAAACATTTTAATGCCTCCATCTTCTCATTGTTCAACGCCATGAATGTACATAGTATCTTGTGCCAGTCGGACAAAAAGGATCCCCTAGCAATCATTTTAGATTTATTTCTGTCCGTCAAATTTTAATACAGTAGCTCAAAGGGAAGAGATTTGACTACAGAAAAGCACGGTAAAACGCGGTACTTTAAACACCACTCATGTAAATATTTCGCTTTATTAATCTTGTCAAACTGTTGTTGTGAGAGTTGCGTACCAACGCGAACCAACCACATTTTTGGGCGGTTTTTATATCATTAGCAGAGTGAGTCTCCTCTGAATAGCAATCACTGTCAATACTGCCTTATGAGCTCAGAGAGAGCTCTGCTCGCTCACAGCAGTTACCTATATATCCTGGCTACGTTTACCATCGGATGATATGTCGAAAACCACTATTCATCACAGCACAAGAGCACAAGTGCCGAGACGACTGGCCACCACAACCGCGTATTCGTATTTATCCGGGTTTCAGAAGGATCACATGAGAACTGCTCAAGCGAACCCATCCTCAGAAACACAAGGAAACGGACAACGTCAAAGCTGATGAAGGTCAAGTCCAGCTCTCACTGCTGGACGGTGTGTACCTCGCATCGTCGTGGCTGCTATGGTGAGGAATATGAGTTAATCATACGTTTCAGAAGTACGTTGATGACGTAACGTACAATAATGACTTTGTTAAACAAAAATACAACTATAAACTTCATAAAAAGGAAAGTTATGGAACACAGCAAACATTTGATATAATAGTTCTTGAACCTATAAAAATTTAGGTTTATGCAATTGCATTTACAATTACTGAGTGCTGTAGACTCACAACGGATAAGTAATGCAGCTTTTAATCACAATGTTTATGTTGAACAACCTTGAAATTGAGCTTTCGATATCTCAAACTGTGTCCATCCCTGATATTTGATATAGCCTATGGACTTTCTAGCCATGAATATTGAATAAACAAAGCTTCGCTCGTTTAAAACCGAACGATGCTACAGTCGGTGGTGAGAAAAATTTGATAGATTTCTTCCGTTTTGATCATTTTCTCACATTACTCTGATTTACGCCTGTAAAGCAGTTCTGTTGTCAATCAGAGGTTAGCTATACGACTGTGAGAAGCTTCTCATTGAGATTATTTCGATTAAACAGTTCATTCTGAACAGACTATGAACTGTTTTGACCGTATTTTTGATTATGTTGTAAACCTAAGTTCAAACGATTACTGCATGATATACCTCCAGAAGAACCTACTAAATGAAACTATACAATAAAGAAACCATGATTGTTGATTGTTGATTGTATCGATAACGCTGCGTGGTCAAATAGTGAAATTAATTCAAGCGATCCAGATGCAACGGTAACTTTTGAGATCTATGAACTCAGATAGATTTTTTCTCACGCTCAAGGTCAGATTGTGTGAAGAGCAATCTTTAAGATCTGGCTGTACGGATTGAAATATCAGTTATCACACCTAACCATTAATGGCGCCATACTAAGTGGGACCATTATCTGATTTATCTTCATCAAATGAACTTCCGGATAAATAAAATCACTCTTGTTGGCTTAGTCAAACTATATTCGTCATCCATCTCAAAATAAGGTTAAGTATTGGCTCAATAATTACCACCTCCTCCTTTGAGTGTACGCTTAATCTTGTAATGTGTCAAGTGTACTTCAGATAGAACTAATATTAATTACGCATATTAATCAAATTTGAAAGGTCACTCTCGTGCCGCTGTTGTCCTACTTGTACACCACATTTGCCTGAATGCATGTCTGATTCGAGACGTGGACACTTTCCCCGAGTGAATCAGAGCCAAATATTCTACGGAACTTCACCTTTCAGGCCCCAAAATTCCCAACTTTTCTTGTGCGAAATTGGTATAAAGCTTGGATTATTGTGTATTTGCTACCGCTGAAATGAGTGTCCCGATAAATAGGATGACATTTAGATGAAAAACAGTTTATCGAACGATATAAACATTTGGTTATCCCCAGCGATCGTTCATATATTTATTCTGTGGGCATCTGATTAGACAATTCTCCGGATATAAATATGCATTCAACAGAAATCGTTTAATCAGTTGACGTTGGCATATGGTCATCTACTAGTGTAATAATGTGTTACTTTTATCGGCAGTAGTAGTATAATTTACCATAATCTTAACAATATTAGCGTTCGATTGTGCTTTAGCTGTGATCGCCGAAACATTATGACATCTAAAATTCGTTTCAGACTTGATGCTTAGAGTGCACAGAGAATTTGAAAAGGCATCAAAATCTACTGCAGTTTTTCGTAACAATAGAACAACACCGTGGATCCAAGAACAAACCTTTTTGAAAAAGTCTTTCATCTCAAACTCATTCTGTTGGTTTTGCAAATCCGATTTGACCCCGACGTATGTTTCGTTGATGATTGCGATGAACATGTTGATGAGCACGAAAAACACGAAGAACACGTAGACCACGAAATAGATTGGACCAAACACGCGGTTCGCTTTTTCCAAAGCATCGAAATCGAAATCACCCAGAATGATTCGGAATAAAGAGTAACTGAAATGGTAAACAATTTTCCGTTAGCGTGAGAACCATTTCATGTTGATGCCTTTTTTACAGCTATGCGTGTGATGAATCTGGTTTGAGCAGTGAAATTCGATGCTACACCGTCAACTTAATAACAAAGATACTCAACACATACTTGGAGCTTGTAGGAAAAAGATCTTGGAGTGTGGATTAGCGGGAACCTGAAGAGCATAGCGCACTGCCAGAATATATATTGACAGGCTAACACATTGCTAGGTATCTTTCGAAGAATATTTGGAAGATTCTCTCTGCTAACGTTACCAAGGATAATGAATGTCTACCTTCGCCCTACGATGGAGTATGCGGTAGAGGTCCGGGCTACTTGGCTGCGAAAAGATATTGCTCTCTTCGATAGAATCTATCATAGAGCAACAAAGTTAGTAATGGGTCTTCGCAATGTTCCGTACACCGAAAGATTGCGACGTCTAGTTCTGTGTGACTCTACCGAAAGGAGGATACGACGCGTTATTATTCTGGCCTATAGAATTGTGTCAACCGAAGGACATCCACTGAAACACTTGATTGAAGTGTTTGATTGCAAAATGACACGCGGACATACCTAATCCCTTCACGTCCCAAATTCCCACATTGATTGTCGGCGCCATTTTTTCGCCGTACGTGTTTCATTTCTTTGGAATTCCCTACCCCAACATGTGGTGGACTCTCCTTGCCTGGCGGTGTTTAAAGCGAAATTGGACTTACATATGCAAAATAATAACATTCGTGAGCCTTACATTTGATATTCACTATTGCTTTTATACTATTATATTTTTCACTTTTTCATTCATACCGTAATCATGTGGTGTTGTAAAGTATTAACTTTTTAACCATAAATCCTTAAAACCTTAAACGTACACAAGACGCAAGCCTGGTTAGGAAGAACTTATTGTACTCCAGAGGATTTATTATGAAGTAACTTAAACGATTACCGGATCGCATTAACTACTCTTTGAGCAGAGATTTTTCTGAGTCGGGCTGAGCAATCTCAAGCGCACTCACATCCGATTTGACCTAATTCTGACATGCCGAATAATCCATACGTCGTCACACCCATTCAGACACCACATTAAAAAATTGGTTCCCCTCTCCCTACATGCAGTTATAAACTCTTTCTCTCTCTTTAAATAACACGTTTCCATGTGAACTCACATCGGAAGTTTTATTTAGTCAGTGTAGGTTTTCTCCAGAACGACTTACCGTAATCGAATGAAAGGATATCTAAAGATATGTTACGAAATTTTAAGTTAAACAATACTGTGTCAGCCTCAATTTACTGGTAACCATCATGAACCCGTGATACATACGCGTTTAATTAGAGGTACCCAAATAAACTTTGCCGACTGACATTTCCACACATCAAGTCATACTTGGACTTTTTTAACTTCTCCTCCGAACCATATGAATTTAAATATAAAATACGATTTATTTGAGTTTTATATGTTTAACCTATTGTATTATATTGCTATTTGTTTTTTCACCATAAATCTTGAATCTTGAAAAAATGAAAGTCGAAAGCTTTAATTATTATCCCATTTCGGCCCCGAAAAATCGTAGTAATGCAATATAGACGAATAAGATGTACGTATTTAAAATGGTTTTCCGTATTAGGGATTTAAATTATTTAAATTTCAGTTCTAATACTATGAAAAGTTGCTCAAGGTTTATTCTTTTCAAACCTGTATTGCTGGCCTCCTTCGGTCGATATCGACCATAGATGTACATCCCAAACGCTTGACGGTTTCATGCTACGCAGCTTTTAGAATGATTAAACCGTCCGATTCCGGAGTGACAATCTCTCCCGCTGCACTTAGAGCGATAAGCAGTACTCCGTCGATGGGCGTCAGTTGAACGCCGGTGGCGTGATCTGTGTTCAGCAGCCAAGAGCTGTATCTGCTCCTCACTAGCTTGGACATGATGCTTTACACATTGCTTCCAAAGTGAAGGGCCAGGAGCAGGATCTTTTCAACTCGTAGGGACAATGCCGAAAGATTTCTTATCTCTTTCGCAAAAGTCTTTGTACCACCATTGAGTAGGTCTTTTGTAATACGACCATTTTGCATTCTGTATACATGACCCAAGGAGTGTGAGCAGCTCTGTCGTAGTAGGGTGAACATGCTCTGTAGACCAGCCTTTGAAAGCACATCAGCATTCGTTACTTTGTCCGCGCAACAATAGAAAGGACACTTCATTCCGTTTTTAAGCCTGCATTTCGCTCAAATTAACGCGCACCCGATGCACATTTATCAATTTCGTCTCTCAGTGATTGTAAATAGTTAAGTTTAATAAACAATCCACGCTTCAGTATGAGACGTAAAATTGTTCGTGCAACCATAGCATAAGAATTGTTTATTCACCGTGGAACACAAATTCGTGGAACTCATTATTTAAAAAATTGTCATAAACCACGTTTCCATAAAGAACAAAATCTCGAGCTTATTTGCGCCCTTGGTTTGGAATGACATCTATTGTCAAACAAGTTGCACGACACTGTTGGGTAAGGTTGGTACGACCAACCTGTTCAATCACATGTGCCCACACTCATGTAGAC